>OX393558.1:66611609-66616609 GCA_947650365.1 Chamaelirium japonicum | reverse complement strand
TGCGCACTTCAAATCAACGGTTTTTGACTGTCAATTTTAACCGTTGATTTAAAGAACACCCTTTGATGCACCTAGAGGTTTTAGAATGGGCTGATTTTTTGTGAGGATGATCAACATATCATAGACAACATGTCTACAAAAAATCAACCCATTCTAAAACCTCTAGGTGCCTCAAAGGGTGCTGGGTTATTTACTGGGTCATCCGATCCTGACCCATATATATATATATATATATATATATATATATATATATATATATATATATATATATATATATATATATATATATATATATATATATATATATATATATATATATATATATATATATATATATATATATATATATATATATATATATATATATATATATATATATATATATATATATATATATATATATATATATGGGCAGGGATACTCTTACTAATGGAATGGTTACTAATGAAATTACAAACCATCTTTTACCTACCCTAGAGGTTTTAGAATTTGATGAAACTTGGTGGGAATGCTATCTATGGCAAGTTGATCATCCTCACCAAAAATCAACAAATTCTATAACCTCTAGGGGCATCAAATATTAGAATCTTTATCGACTGTTCATTTTAACTATTAATTTGAATAACATAGTTGATGCCCCTAGAGGTTATAGAATTTGATGATTTTTGGTGAGGATGATCAACTTGCCATAGAGAGCATCCCTACCAAGTTTCATCAAATTCTGAAACCTCTAGGTTAGGTAAAAGGCGATTTGTAACTTTTATTAGTAAGATTCCATTAGTAAGAGTATCCCTCCCATATATATATATATATATATATATATATATATATATATATATATATATATATATATATATATATATATATATATATATATATATATACGGTTTTGCTCACCTACGGGACGTCCCGCACGGCAGTAATGCGGGACAAGTTCTGGGCCGTCCGATTCACTTCGATCGGGCGACTGGAATTCATTCAGACCAAAAATCCCGGCTGTTACTGTGGCGCGCACAGTAACAGCGAATATTTGGTCTGGCTGAATCCCATCCGTTCGATCGATTGATCGAACGGCCGATACCAATTTTTGCTGTTACTGTAGCGCGCACAGTAACAGCGAAAATTGGTCTGAACCGTTCGATCAATTGATCGGACGGATGAGATTCATTCAGAATAATTTTCGTTGTTACTGTGCGCGCTACAGTAACAGCGAAAATTGGTTCCGTCCGTTCGATCCATCGATCGAACGGATGGGATTCACCCGGACCAAATTTCCGCTGTTACTGTGGCCGCCACAGTAACAGCCGGGGTTTGGTCTTGGTGAATCCCAGCCATCCGATGGAAGGAATCGGACGGCCCAGTTTTGTCCCGGATTTGTTCAGTGTGGGACGTCCCGCAGGAGAGCAGAACTCTCTCTCTCTCTCTCTCTCTCTCTCTATATATATATATATATATATATATATATATATATATATATATATATATATATATATATATATATATAGGGCTGGGTTCCTATGACATGTCTATGACATGTCATAGGGAGTACCCTATGACATATGGTGAATTAGTAATGCTAGAATGTTTAGAATGTGCTGAATTTTTTTGAGGGTGATCACCTTACCTTAGATAGAATGTCCACAAAAAATCAAAGCATTCTAAAACTTGTTGGGGCATCAAATGCTAGAAGCTTTATCGGCCATCCATTTTAACCGTTAAATTGAAAATCATATTTGATGCCTCTAGAAGTTTTAGAATGAGCCGATTTTTTGCGGGGGTCCTATCTAAGATAGGGTGATCATCCACACAAAAATTTAGAATATTCTAAATATTCTAGGGTTACTAACTCACCATATGTCATAGGGTACTCCCTATGACATGTCATAGGAACTCATTTCCCATATATATACATATATATATATATGGGGTGGGATACTCTTACTTATGGCCTCTTACTCATATAGTTACCTATGATCCGGGCCGTCCATTAGATCCCGACGTACGATTCAGATTAGATGGGGAGTTAAACAATGGTGTCCGTATTAAATGCCTGTATTAAAAGCTCATATTTAATGCAGACACCATTGCTTTAACTCCCCATATAATCCGAACCGTACGTAGGGATCTAATGGACGGCCCGGATCATAGGTAACTATATGAGTAAGAGTATCCCTCCCCTATAATATATATATATATATATATATATATATATATATATATATATATATAATATTTTAGGGTTTTGTGGGGGGACAAACATTTAATTGACTTTAGAGACAAACCGTAAGAGATAAACATAGTCGTTCATTGCTGTTAGGGTGAGTGTCATTCACTTGGAAGAGATAGAATAACGGCTGTGATTGACCCGAACAGCTATGATTATACTGTGGGTTAAAAATAGTAGGTGATGATACCCGTCCGAACCAGTTGGAGCTGGGTTAAAAATAGGAGGTGATCGGCGACCCGGCCTCAGATGGAAATACCCCTCTCTCGCTCTCTCTACCGTGACCCCCCCCCCCTCTCTCTCTCTCTCTTCCTCTCCCTTTCTATAGATGGAAACCCCCAACCATAGGGCCCCCCGGACCCCTGCCCTTACCCTCTCCACCAGGCCATTGCTCCCCTCCCCCTCCTTCTTCCCTCCCGGCGGCCCCGAAAGGTGAATCGCTTGATCCCGCTTGCGGTACCCCTGAGCTGCTCTCGCCCTCCCTATCCTCCTTCCCTCCCGGCGGCCCCTAAAGGTGAATCGCCTGATCCCGCCTGTTGTACCCCCGATCTGCTCTCTCCCGAAGAGATCACAGCCTGGATCTGATCTCTTCGGCAAAAATCCACTACTTCGGTGAGCCAGATCCGATCTCACCGACCGACTGCTGATCCGACCTCGCCGAGCGACTGCAGCTCCGGCGGAGGGGATTGATCAGCTCTGATCTCACCCACCGACTGCTTATCTGACCAGATCCAGATCTAGATCCAGATCCGATCTCGCCGATCCAGATCCGATCTCGCTGACCGTCTGCTGATCCGACTTTGCCGACCGACTGCTCCTCCTTCAACTCCGGCCTCTCTCTCTCTCTCTATTTCTCTCTCTCTCTTCGGTGGCCTAGGGTTCAGTCAATGTGGCTGGGACCAACACCCACACCCCTTCAGGCTCTCTTTTCTCTCTCTCTCTCTCTCTATCTCTGATTTTTTTTAAAATTTTTTCGCAGAGCAGAGGAGGAAGGGAACGAGACTTAGTGGAGGAGGGGAAAAGGGTGTGCAGGGCGACGATGAGATCCTGGACGAAGGGGGAATCAATCAGGGTCATCGCCGGCGGGGTTGGGGTCGGTGTTGTCGCTTGTGGGGACGCAGAGGAGCACATCGCTGGAGACTCGATCGTCACTGGTAAAGGAGGATGGTCGGGGCCGTCGGGTTAGGGTCTCTCTCTCTGAGTGTGTGTGTGTGTGTGTGTATGTTTTTTGACATCATTTTTTTTGGTGCAGGGTTCTTCCATTGGCTGACGGGGTCGGGATCGTCGCCTGCGGGATCACAACAACAATTGGGGAGAATAACGGAGAAATGGTGCCCGACTTGAGGGCCTCAAAGGTGCATCATTCTCCGCTATCATATCCATGAATCCAAGTGTCTATTATCGGATCCATTAATCCAAATCTAAACAGTATTTTTATTTTCTTAATTTTATAAAAATCCTTTCTCAACATAGAGTTGTTGTACCCCGTATCTGAATTTTAGTCCTTTTATGTGAATTGCAGTACATTAATAGTATTTCGTGCCTTTACATTAATGTACCATATTCCATAAAATGCATTTCATGTGTCATATGAAACAATGCTACACTGTGATCAGCGCATTAATTGAACCGTGTTCTTAGACTTCAAACTTTTCATCTTAACTATCATTACACAGATTTTTGGCCGGCGAGACAGCATCTGATGGGAATGGCAGCTTGCCATGGAATGGGTTTACAAACAAGGGAATGTCTCCCATCATCATTGAATCTTGCATTTTTTTTTTTTTTTGAGGAAAAGGATCCAGCATTTCCTATCAAAGGAATTATGGCTCACAACGGTTTTTTTTTCTTCTTTAAATGTAAAGGCATATGGTAGACCAAGAATGTTTGTTGTTTACTTCACATCAGGGGCAAATAATAAGGCTATTGAACATAGAATATGACCATATCTTTTTGTATTTTTATATCAATCAGAACCTTATTTTTTTCCTAAACATTGCATCTTTGTATATTGGTTTAAATTGATCTGGTTATGATACAGGTATATGGAGTGGGCTGGGGTTGAGTGGGGCTGGCCGGAAGTAAACACAGCTGGGTTGGTTTCTAAGTGACGGGGGTGGCTATGTTAGCTTCTCACATTTCTCTCAAATCCTTCTCCGGTAGTCACATGATTGTCACTCCGGTTACTAGGGACCACGGTAGTGAAATTTGTAGGCAAAAGTCGAGGATCGGGGATATGAGTTGGCCGATCAGAGGAAATGTTAAGGTTGGAAGAAGTTCCAGAACAGTGATATGCACTAACATCTCCCCTGTCAAAGACCAGAGGCACATAAGGGATTTTCCTCTTAGACGCCACCCTCCTATCATCAGTTGGAGGACTAACTGTGCTGCTTCCATCTACGGTGGTAAGTCAGTTATAATAATAAGAGGCCTGTTGGGCTCTAGACTAGAGCTATCATAGGCCAAAGGATGCGTGACGTTTGGGAATGACGAATTCTTCTAAATTTGAATTTTTTTCTTCTTCTTTCTGATGTTTGAAGTTTGGGAATTTTTTGATCTCAAAGAGTTTTGGTGATAAGGCCCTTAGCCTATTTTTTCATCTCAAACTGCTATAAGATGAATAAAAATTATGAAGTGATGTAAGTGTTGAATGGGCATTTTGAAGGGCTCTTAGTCTTTTTTTTTTTCCTCAACTGCTGCGTATTTGTCGTTATCTATAGCAAACAAGCTTTGAGAGGTCATAATTGGTTTTGGCGAGGTACGTGCAATATCTCAT
>OX393558.1:66314109-66606609 GCA_947650365.1 Chamaelirium japonicum | reverse complement strand
AAATCCTTTGAAGCAATACATGTGAACTAATTATTGGCTAAAGATATAAGCCTTAAAAAAAACTGGAACTTGAAAAAATTTAATATATCAGATGGAAAAACATTTTAATCAAAGTTGGTGAATGATCTTAGTCGACAGAACAAGTGCACATATGTTGGATGAAATGAGCAAAATATCGCTTCTGGATGGTTGGCTGCAAAGTCAATTGCAACAACAGCACCGAGGCTTGGACCAACTAAAACCACATGCCTTCTGATATGGGACCTCCAAAGCTAGAGTACAAATTAAACAACTCAATAGGCATGTTGGTAAAATGAAAAATAAGATGTTAGATAAGTAAGATAAAAATCATATTGATTCATTTAGAATTGCTAATTTTTTATTATTAATAGTCGATTGGCAAATATTGGATTACTAAAAGTCAATTTTTGGGTCTACGATTACATTGGGTTTAAAGTTTGAATAAAAAATATTTATATCATGGCCAAAATTTTCAATTCATTGCTCTGAAATTTTAGGTCTAATTATCAAACCTAAATGAAGAATATTTTGAGTCTAAATAATGCCTATTGGGTCTAAGTAATAACAGTGAGAAATGAAGTGCAAACCACCTATATTGAAGATGCATTTGATTATGAATGTGGAGATGAAAATATGACAGAGACAGGATCGTCGTATCCTGTTCCAACCCGTCGTCATTTTCTTGGATGTATGGATGTTATATGCATATTTTGTTTAACTCTTCATTAGAAAGATGAACAATTAACCGCATCTTCTGCTAGACATCCTTTATTTGGAATGTGCTATTTAAAAGAAAAAATTAAGTTACCGTCACTTTCTGCATTGCCTCCTACTCTTCAATCATTATACGAAGGCTCCGATTCACGATCAACGTTATTTCGGAAATATATTAGAGAATATAATGCAACAAATACTTTTACAAGTCTTGGGGCACAAATAGATGACTGATCATTAACTGGATGTGGGCCTACGTCGTTTATAATACACGCAAAATTACAACACCAAATGGGAGCATTACTACCAGATATTGTTAAGGATCCGATTTATTCACAGCTTTATATTTATGATCCGGACACTGCATTGGATTTTTGAAATCATCGTAATCTGAATTTATCAAAGGATTTCTTAAATATTATTCAAAATATACTTTTGTAAAATAATCCCTTTTGAAAACTTTATAAATATGCATACGAGATTTTAAGTGCAATTAAAAATTCTTAAGAGAACAATAATGTATTGGCATATCTACTAACATGGTACCGATCATCATTGTTATAATATTCCAACGATAGATAAAGTTGCAATTATATTACCGAAAGATGGAAGTGAGGCTCATGCTACACAAGACATCATTATTCATTTGAGAGGCAGCCAAGAGTTATAACGGATAAGTTAATGTCATCCTGTGTATCTACCATTGCACTACGTACTTATGTTCTCTTTTGAAGAATTAGGATAGTTAGTAGATCTACAACAGTTTGATGTAATCAATAATTGCTCAAGTAATTCCAAACTTACTCATACATAATATTTTGCATATCGGTTATTCGCTTGCCCGACAGAATATTCAACAATCTTACATGGAGGAAAATTATTCCAAGAATTCTTAGGAAATGAATGGGCCGCGAATGAACAAAATCATCTTCGTTTTGTTAAACTCAATCAAAATATCATTCGGGCAAATATATACAAGGGTTTAACTGATATTGTGGAAGAGGGTTTGACTGTAGCTCAAGTTAGAAAAAAATTTATTTTACCATCATCGCATTCAGGAAGTCTAAGAAATATGTACGAGATTTTTCAAGATTTCATGGCGATCACACGATATAACAAACATCCAAATATTTTTCTTACAGTAACTGCAAATCTTAATTGGCCAGAAATTAAATCAGAATTGTTATATTTTCAAACTGTTGTTCTTCAACCTGATTTAGTTGCCCATGTATTTGAGTTGAAGTGGAAAGCAATAATGAAAGAAATTTTATAGAATGAGATATTTGGCCGAGCAGTTATATATGTTTTCATAATTGAATTTCAAAAGCGCGGTCTTCCACATATGCACACATTGATCTTCCTTCAATATGCAGATAAGATTGAAATAATTGCACAAGTTGATCAAATAATTTTAGCTGAATTTTCAGACCCTAACACACATCCTCTGCTTTTTGAAACGATTAAAAAATAAATGATTTATAGTTCGCATGGGTTGAGAAACCAGCGTGCATCATATATGGAAAACGGTCAATGTACCGAGCGTTATCCATATAAGTTTACTGATGAAACAACTACGGATCTGGATGGATAACCTATTTATCGACGTCGTAATACCAATTAAGTGTATATTGTAAGGGGACAAGAGGTCGATAATAGCGATGTTTCATATAATCCTTATTTATCTGCAATGTTCGATTGCCATATTAATGTTGAAGTGTGCGTATCATGTTGTGCGGGTAAATATATTCATAAATACATTTATAAGGGACATGACAGAACTTCCATGGTTTTGAGAGGTGATAAGATTTAGCAGTACATTGATGCACGATACATCGGATCACCAGAAGCAACATAGAGACTACTTGAGTTTTCATTACACCAAGAGAAGCCAAATGTTATGTGGTCAGCAATTCATCTATCTGGAATGCATCATGTTACTTTTAAGATCGATAACAAAAGATACCAGGGATATTATTTCTAGAGCGGCTAATCAAAATTCAACTTTAACAGCCTTTTTGATTGTTGTACTAGAAATCGATCATAGTCACACTATTTTACTTATCAAAAATTCCCTCAATATTTTGTTTGGAGTAAGACAAATAAAATATAGATCCCAAGGCAACGAGGTTTTGCTATTGGCAGGATGTATTTTTCTAATCCAAATGAAGGTGAGAAATTCTTTCTTTATTAGTTGTTCACTGTCGTGAAAGGGTCACAATTATTCAAATATTTACAGATAGTGAATGATGTAAATTTTCCTACATTCAAATCTGTATGTTCTAAACTCGGATTGCTAGAAGATGATGCTGAATTGATACAATGTCTCACGGAGGCTACTATCTTGAATACAGGATATCAGCTGTGAAGATTGTTTAGTATTATACTACTGGAATATTCTCCATTACAACCCGATTCATTATGGAATATGCTTTTACAAAATATATATGATAATCTTTATCATAAGCTTTGAATGGAGTTTAACATTCTCAGTCCAATAGAAGAACAAGTAACTGATTATGGTCTATATTTGTTAGACCAGTTTCTTTTACAAGCAAATAAAAGTTTGACAGATTTTTCTCCCTTACCTTTGCTAGTAGGAGTATGGAGTATGGTGATTGAAAATAGGCTAATTTGGAAACAGTAATAATTAATGTACGAGGAACAACAAGAAGAAACAACAGCTAACATTGAGTGTCTTAATACTGAGCAACACAATGCTTATAAAACAATAACTGAGTCCGTATTTAATGAAATGGGAAAAGTTTTTTTTTCTCAGTGGAGCAGTTGGTACTGGGAAGACATTTGTATATAATATAATTACAGGTGTTTATCGTAGTCTCGATCATATTGTCATCATGGTTGCTTCATTTTATATTGTATCTTTGTTATTATCTGGAGGTCGTACAACATATTCGACATTTAAGATACCCCTTGATATATTATAAAACTCAAGTTGTGGATTCACGAAACAATCAATACATACTGCTCTTTTTAGAGAGACTAAGCTGATTGTTTGGTATGAAATCATAATGCAACACAAATATTGCGTTGAATCTGTTGATCGGACACTTCAAGATGTTAAAGGCAATAAAATACTATTCGATGGAATTATTATTGTCCTTGGTGGAGATTTTCGATAAATCTTACATGTTATACCAAAAGGTATACGAGAACAAATTATGGCTGCATCGCTCAGACGCTCAATAATATGGAATCATGTACAAGTTTTATACTTGGTACAAAATATGTGTTTGGATAAGACGGAACCCGAAAATGTTAATTTCGCCAACTTTCTTATGGAGGTGTGGGCATCGAAATTAGCCCACGGGTCGAACCCGATTTGTACACGAAAAATAGGCCCGCACCCAACGGCCTTCGGGTCGAACCCGACTCGCCCATACAACTTGGGCCCGCACACAACGGCCCACATGGGAAAATCTGGCCCACGTGCAACGGCCCGCATGCAACTTGGCCCACGTGCAACGGCCCGCACACAACGGCCCGCACACAACGGCCCACAAGCGCAACTCGGCCCGCGTACAAGCTCAATCCGTGCACCATGGCCCAACTCGAAGCGAACGGGTCCCACCGGACCCGTGACTCGGACACAAAGAGGGGGGCCCACCGGCCCCCCCTTTTGAAAAACCGTGCCCCCCTCCTCATGGAGAGGTGGGGCCGGCCATAAAAGAAAAAGAAAAGAAAAAGAAAAAGAAAAAGAAAAAGAAAAGAAAAAGAAAAGAAAAAGAAAAAGAAATCAAAAACTGCCTCGATGCGGGGGGAGGTGGCGTGGACGTCTACGCAGCCGTAGATCCACGACGATCCCTCGATCCAACGGACAAGATGACGTTGTGTCGCCATCCGATCAAAAAGTGTAACAAAAATAACAACTCGATCTTTAAAGATCGAGTCACATCTAGCCCATAACCACCCCAACTAAAAAGGAGGGGATCGGGTTTGTTTCCTTAGATAAAGGAACAATATCTTGATGGTTATGGGGGGAGATATCGGATGAAACAAAAAGATTTCAGATTTATCTCCCCCAACCGCTCCCTTTTGCCTATAAATAGAGGGGGTGGGGGAAGGCATCAAAGGTCCGAAAGCCGAAGATGAAAGAGCTCCGCAAGAGAAGCTCCAACGCTCGAAGACCGAAGGCTTCACGAGGCACGACAAGCACTGTCACGCCCCAGAAATCTATAGACCGATTCCTGGGGTGTGAGGTGAGAAATGAAGAGGGTTATGGGTATGGTTACTTAACTATGCCAATTTAGGATTCTCACTGGGCTCTTTCTACACTCACACACAAGCAAATGAAAGAAGGGGGAGAAACAAAGATCAGGCTCGACCTTTAAAAGGGATATCCTTTCAGTACATGCGACTCAACGGTGTCACAACATACTGACAGAATATACTCTAAAGGAGCACGCGGCTCAAGCCTCCGACGGCGAGCCGAGTATCTCACCCGCTCCCGAACACTCGGTGCATCTGTCTGGAGGTCCTATCTACTGGGCTTGTCAAATTAGGTCAATTATTCGTCTTATATTTTTATGGTGATCTATCCTAGGATTGGGGCCTTGAGGAGAGGCCTACTCAAAGAAATTCAGCTGGCACATCACCACTTATCACACTAGTTACCTAATAATAAAAGTCTTATTCCAATCCACTAGATTACATCGCAAGAAAGAGACTACTGATAAAACGACATACTAGAATTAAAAAGGAAATGCTGCAACTCTAAACTCGTTCCTGAACTCCTAGTGCTGCTCCGATGCCTCAGCTTCTGCAGAAGAGTCTACTCGTGGGAATGAGTAGCCCCCAAAAATACATTTGGGAGATTAGCCAAATAAATGGCTAGTGACAAGCTAACAATTTTAATAACTAACACCGTTAAATTTTTTTTTAAGACAAATTACTGATTAACCTAATTGTCAAGCTATGTTCTCAAACACGTCCTATGTGTCCATGCAATTTCTACATTCACATGCAAATCCTACTGTCACTAGGTCATCGTGTGAACAGTCATACAATTCAAAATTTAATAATCAAACCAATACACACTCATACATGAACCCCGGATATTTTGTTCAACCTGCCCCCGGTCGGGCATTACTATCGGGCCTTTTATTTCGATGTAGAGGGCCAACTCTCTCGCCGTGCATCTACCAACTCCATGCACAATTCACCCAGATGATCATAAGGGGTTTCCCGTCTTTCACGGTGGAGCTCTACCGCCCAACTTGCTTTACTATGGGGACTTCAACTCCCCGGGACAGGGTTGCTAGGCCAATCCCTACTCGAGGGCACCTCCTATTGGCTTTACCACAACCCTTGCCCGTGACCCCTAACCTACTCAACTTCGGCTGTACGCGCAAGGTGGTTCACGACCCTTGCGCGCACGGGGTCCCTACCCTCTAACCAGGTAGGTTAACAACGATTAACAAAACCACATGGCATTAAAGGAAAACTAAACAGTGTTTAATCATTTTCGATGGATTACACCAGGATTCGCACCCGCTCACAACCCAGCATCATAATTAAATAAAATAAATCACTCTCCCCCAAAATCCATTTACTGGGGTTACCACGCTCCCCTCGGGAGGGTGGGTCCCGGTAATTCTTTAATTATTTATTTATTCAAATTAAGGGAAAAACCTAGTTATGGTGTCCATGCAAACAATAATATTTTAATATTAAATTAATAACTTTTTATGCATGCGTCGCCGGACTCGCGACTCCGCATGCAAGGCGGGGTCCACTCGACCACATGCGACGACGTCCGGCGGGACCCGCATACAGCGTTATGGACACCTACCCTTAATTTCTATATCGATATTATTAATTATTAAAGAAAGCGTGCTGTGTCACCTGGTCGACGTGCACAGACTCCCGTCTCTGGCCTTTGCTCCGTCCACGGTTGGATCGCCCCGGTACGAACTGGTAAGTTGCATGCATCCATATGTTACTAATAAGCTAAAAACGGGGATTTCAATTTTTAATTGCATGGGGACTGGATGCTGTTATCATCGTGTTATGGACACGAAGATCGATATGGTTAAAGGGGTATTAGTTGGTTTGCCATCAATGGTGGTTGGCTTCTACTGTCTGCAAGTCGACGTTAAAGCCGACGGCGGCCACCACCACGGAGGGAACACGGGATCAAAGGGGTAGGTGGCTGTTAGCACATGGGGCCTAGTCGGACTGGGTCGGGTACCACCTGTTGTATGGCTGCCGACAACGAGGCCGTCGGCAGCCATTGCAGTAAGGTGAGAACGAAGGGAGCGGCATGCAATGGATTGGTTCGTCGGTAGCTCGGCCACCGGCTACCATGGCCGCATCGAGGTCCAAAACCCCAAGAGGGTTAGAGGTCGGCCGGATTTCTTACAGAAAGAAAACAAAAAAAAACAGGGCATAGATTCGATCGGCAGGGTCGTCGGACATAGATCCGATCGGCAGGGTCGTCGGTCTGATCATCACAAAAGGAGAAAAAAATAGGGGTTCGTCGGGTTGGTCTCAACAGAGCCGGAGAAAAAGAACAGGGGACGGAGAGGGGGCTGACCTGGTGCAGTCGGGGGTCGTCGACGATGGCTCTACCTCCAGCTGCTCCTCCCCAGCGCCGGCTGCTCCTCCCTGGTCGGCTGCCGCGTGCCCCAATGATCGCAGGGGAGAGGAGGTCGGATGAAAGAGGGAGAGATCGAGAGATGTGAGGGATGGGGTCGGGCTGGGTTTTGGGTTTAATTTATATAGGGGGGGACCTGACGGGATAGAGATGAGAGGGGGGATCGGGATCGAGGCTGACGGGATCGGGGTGATCCGTTGGGGGGAAATCTCCGGGATTTCGGGAGGGGATCGGGGTGATGGGGCTGCGGGATAGAGGGGGTTCGGTTGAGAGATAGAGGGGAGAGAGAGAGGGATCGGGTTTGAGAAGGAGATGGGTTTGGGTTTAGGATTTGAGGATAGAGAGAGATAGAGACAGAACGGATCTGTTGGGTTGGGTGGGGTTGGTATGAGATTGGGTTTGGGTTTAGGATTTGAGGATGGAGAGAGGAAGAGAGATAGAGAGAGAACGGATCTGTTGGGTTGGGTGGGGTTTTTAATTTTTTATTTTATTTTATTTTCTTCTAAGCAATCACGCATTGCTCGCAGTCGAGCTCGCATCGCACCGAGACGGCCGGTGTGCAAACCTCACGAGTCTGACAGACTCGCCTATAGAACCCGCTATATAATTTGTTTATATTATTCTCCATAACGATCATGCCTGCCTTGTTACACGTGCTCGCATGCTCGTGTAGCGATCACCATGCCTCCAGCGTTGCCTAGCGACCCGGACCCGGGGCCCACTGCCCGGTCCATTTCAGGTTCAAGCACACACCATCGACGATCATAAATACGAAAAAAACAATTCAATCAATTTAGCAACAATAAAAAAAATAAATAAATAAAACTGGGCTGCCCTGAAATCAACGTACCGGGTATTACATCCTACCCACCTTATTAAAATTTTCGTCCCGAAAATTAACTAACACTAATCATCAGACAAGGAAGAGTACTGGGACCGCATCGCTGACTCGAGCTCCCACGTAGCCTCCTCCTCACTACAGTGCTGCCACTGCACCTTCACCATGGGGATGGTCTTTGTACGAAGCACTCGATCTTCTCTAGCCAAGATCCTAATCGGTCGCTCCTCATAGGACGCGTCTGAACTGAGGGTCAGGTCCTGCCAATCTAACACGTGCGACGGGTCTGGCTCATACCTCCGAAGCATTGACACGTGAAAGACACCGTGGACGCTAGAGAGCTGCGGGGGCAGTGCCAGACGATATGCCACCTCGCCAACTCTCTCCAAGATCTCAAAAGGACCTATGAACCTCGAAGCCAACTTTCCTTTCTTCCCAAATCTGGTGATGCCTCGCCGAGGGGAAACCTTCAGGAAGACATGGTCTCCGACAGTAAACTCGAGTGGGCGTCGACGCACATCTGCGTAGCTCTTCTGTCGAATCTGCGCCGCTCTAAGTCTCTCTCTAATCAGTTGGATCTTCTCAGTCGTCTCCTGGACAAGTTCTGGCCCCAAGAGACTCCGCTCTCCTACCTCTGCCCAACAAAGAGGTGACCGACATGGCCTCCCGTACAAAGCCTCATAGGGGGCCATGCTGATGCTAGCTTGGTGACTATTGTTGTAGGCGAACTCTACAAGAGGTAGGTGCTCCTCCCAACTGTCTCCAAAATCTACTGTGCAAGCCCGCATCATATCCTCCAAAATCTGAATCGTCCTCTCTGACTGGCCATCCATCTGCGGGTGAAACGTAGTGCTAAAACTAAGCTCCGTTCCCAAAGCTGTCTGCAGGCTCTCCCAAAATCGAGATACGAACCGAGGATCTCGATCCGAGACAATGGAAACTGGAACTCCGTGCAGCTTGACAATTTCCCTCACATATAACTTCGCTCGGTCGACAGATGTCATCATCGTCCGCACCGGAAGAAAGTGCACCGACTTCGTCAGTCGGTCCACGATCACCCAAACTGAGTCATGTTTGTTCCGGGTCAGAGGCAACCCCGAAACAAAATCCATCGTGATGTGCTCCCATTTCCACTCAGCTACTGGAAGCGGCTGTAGCAATCCAGCCGGTCTCTGGTGCTCAGCCTTGACTTGCTGACAAGTCAAACATCTAGACACAAAGGCGGCCACGTCATGTTTCATGCCCTTCCACCAGAACTGCCTCCTCAAATCGTGATACATCTTGGTGCCACCAGGGTGCACCGAGAATTTGGATCGATGCGCCTCTGACAACACCTCCTCTCGAACCTCCTCATCAGTAGGGAGGCACAACCTCCTCCGAAACCTCAGACCTCCATCAGAATCGATCGACCATTCTGGGACAGACTCCCCACTGTCGCACCGCACTCTAATCTCCTCCAACTCAGAATCCAGCCTCTGTGCTGCAATCACCTTCGGAAGTAGGCTAGGCTGCACTCGCATGGTGCACAACACGGTATGAGAGGACTCCCACTGAACCCACAAATCAAAGCCTTCTATCGTGGCTGAAAGTCCTGTCGATCAGTCGCCAATCTAGTAAGCTGGCTACGGGACTTTCGGCTCAAGGCATCTGCAACAACATTCGCCTTACCAGGATGGTAAAAGAACAAATAATTGAAATCCTTCAAGACCTCGATCCATCTCCTCTGACGCATATTCAGATCCTTCTGACTCCCGATGTATCGCAGACTCTTATGGTCGCAATACATGTCGAACTCCTCACCGTACAAGTAGTGCCTCTATATCTTCAGGGCGAAAACCACTGCAGCCAACTCCAAGTCGTGGGTGGGATAGTTCCTCTCGTGAGTCTTCAATTGCCTAGAGGCATAGGCTACTACCCTACCATCCTGCATCAGTACAGCTCCAAGCCCCATCAGTGAGGCATCGGTGAAGACAACATAACCTTTGCCACTGGCCGGAATCGTAAGCACTGGGGCCGAAGTAAGACGCCTCTTCAACTCCCGAAAGGACTTCTCACAATCCTCCGACCACTCGAACCTGACACCCTTCTTTGTCAGACGGGTGAGAGGTGCTGCTAGACGAGAAAATCCCTCCACAAATCGTCTATAATAGCCTGCTAGCCCCAAGAAACTCCTGATCTCAAATACGTTCTTCGGCTGCTCCCAGTCCATCACGGCCTCTATCTTCGATGGATCCACGGAGATGCCTTCCTGCGAGACAACGTGTCCGAGAAATTTCACCTCCTGCATCCAAAACTCACACTTACTGAGCTTGGCATACAGTTGGTGGTCTCTGAGGGTCTACAACACAGCACTCAGGTGCTCTCGATGATCTCCCTCCGTCTTGGAGTAAATGAGAACATCGTCCACAAATACTATAACGAATCTGTCCAGGAACATGCTGAAGACTCGGTTCATCAGATCCATAAATGCTGCAGGGGCGTTCGTTAGACCGAAGGGCATGACCAAGAACTCATAGTGCCTATATCGTGTTCGGAATGCCGTCTTCGAAATATCCTCCGCTCTCACAGCCAACTGGTGATATCCGGTCCTCAGGTCGATCTTCGAGAAATAGCAAGCCCCCTTCAACTGATCAAAAAGGTCCTCAATTCGAGGTAAAGGGTACTTGTTCTTGATCGTTATGCTATTCAGCTTACGATAGTCGATACAAAGCCTCTTCGTCCCATCCTTCTTCTGAGCAAAAAGAACTGGGGCTCCCCAAGGAGATGTGCTGGGACGAATGAAGCCTCTATCGAGTAACTCCTCCAACTGGGTCTTCAGCTCCTTTAGCTCCGCGGGAGCCATCCTATATGGAGCAACCGAGATCGGTGCTGCTCCCGGTGCCAGATCTATAGCAAACTCAACCTCTCGAGGTGGAGGCAAGCCTGGAAGCTCATCTGGGAAGACATCCGGAAACTCACGAACCATCGGTGGTAGCACTACTGGGTTCCCATCTTTATCTCTACTCGGTAGCTGCGCTAGTAAGCTGAGGGTTATCTGTTGCAGCGGTACCGGGCATAAGATCTTCTACTTGTCCCCCAAGAAGTAAAAAGCCTCGCTCCCCGGAGGTGAGAATGTGACCTTCTTAGTAAAGCAATCAAGGGTAACGTGATAGGCTGACATCCAATCCATCCCAAGCAGTACGTCCACTCCTCCTAAGTTCAGGACAATGAGGTCTGCCGAGAGCTCTTTGTCTCCTATATGAATGATGCAGTCCCGGCAGATCCGGTCCACATCGGTACTTACCCCGAGCGGTGAAAACACCGACAGAGTATGACCCAATGGAACCGACTCCAGTCCCAAAGTCTTGACAAAACTAGGGACGATATAGGAGTGAGTAGACCCGCTATCGAAATGAACGAAAGCAAGGGTCGAAAAGACAGGAAGGGTACCTAGCGTTATCGGAAACATATAAGAAACTAATCTAGCTACCGGTTGCTACAAGTTCTAACGAATCAAAACTAATAGCAAAGACAACTACACCATTACGTCTACGAATTTAAATTCTAAGTTCAGGGTTACCTTCGATCGCTCCCCCAGAAGCCTCTGGGTCTTGACCAACTAGCATGTACGTCTTTCCCTGAGCCTGGTTGCCTCCTCCGCCCTGACGGGGAAAAGACCTCTGCTGATGTGCCTGGGGAGGACGCTGCTGCTTCTGAGCTCTCTGTGGAGGCCTCTGCTGCTGCACAGGTGGTGGCAGTAGAGCAGGCCTCTTGGGTGGAGCTGGTAGGAGTGGCTGCCGACGAAGCTGTGGACAGTTCCACTTTAGATGCTCAAACGAGCTGCACTGAAAACATCCACGCCGTGGCGGTCCAAGAGCTGGAGGACCACGAAAGTTCTGAGGCTGGCGCGGCGGGGGTCGAGTCTCCATAGGCCTAAACCTCTTCTGAGTCGGTGGACCGTTGCGACTGCTGCCACTCCGCTTCTCCATGATAGCGCGGGACTCCTTCAACTCCTGCTCCACTGCTAGGGACCGGTTGACCAACTCTTCATAAGATTGCCCCAAGAAAGGGGTAACCCTACCTCTGATCGCTGGATTCAAGCCATGCTCAAAGCGCAAGGCTCTCCTACCGTCGGTCGCCACCTGGTATGGAGCATACCTCGCAAGCTCCGAGAACGTGGCCTCATACTGTGTCACAGTACGAGATCCCTGATATAGCGCCAGAAACTCCATCTCCATCCGGTTCTGCACGGTAACCGGAAAGAACTTCTTCTGAAAGAGTTCCTCGAACTCCTGCCACGTAATCGCTCCTTGATCTGCTGCTCTGGTGCGCTGGACTGTCTGCCACCAGAAGTCTGCCTCAGCCTCAAACTGGTACGAGGCGAAGGTCACTCTCCTATCGTCGGTGATGCCCAACGCGTTCAGTATCTTCTCAGTCTGCTGGAACCATCGATCGGCCTCTATGGGGTCTGGCTCGCCCTTGAAGCTCGGTGGTCCCATCGCCTTGAAGTCTTTCAGCAATTTCCCTTGCCGCTCGCCCTCAGCCTGTTGACGAGCCTGGGCCTGGGCAAAAGCAGCCTGTGCTAGCTCGGTCTGCTGCTGAGCAGCCGTCTGCTGCTGCGCAACAGCAGCCTGCTGCTGCTGGACCATGGTGGCCATCCCCTGGAGCATTTCCATCATCTTCACCGTGCTATCAGACGCAGAGGACGATCCTGCTCCGTTGCTCGCACCATTTCCACTCCTAGTACCCGCCATCTGAAATGAAAAGATAGTCCTAACGTCAACCATCTACTAACCAACTATTTAGGCTCTAGACTGACTCATAATCCTAGAAACTAACCCCTAGGAACATATCCCTAGGCTCTGATACCAGCTGTCACGCTTAGACCGATTCCTGGGGTGTGAGGTGAGAAATGAAGAGGGTTATGGGTATGGTTACTTAACTATGCCAATTTAGGATTCTCACTGGGCTCTTTCTATACTCACACACAAGCAAATGAAAGAAGGGGGAGAAACAAAGATCAGGCTCGACCTTTAAAAGGGATATCCTTTCAGTACATGCGACTCAACGGTGTCACAACATACTGACAGAATATACTCTAAAGGAGCACGCGGCTCAAGCCTCCGACGGCGAGCCGAGTATCTCACCCGCTCCCGAACACTCGGTGCATCTGTCTGGAGGTCCTATCTACTGGGCTTGTCAAATTAGGTCAATTATTCGTCTTATATTTTTGTGGTGATCTATCCTAGGATTGGGGCCTTGAGGAGAGGCCTACTCAAAGAAATTCAGCTGGCACATCACCACTTATCACACTAGTTACCTAATAATAGAAGTCTTATTCCAATCCACTAGATTACATCGCAAGAAAGAGACTACTGATAAAACGACATACTAGAATTAAAAAGGAAATGCTGCAACTCTAAACTCGTTCCTGGACTCCTACTGCTGCTCCGATGCCTCATCTCCTGCAGAAGAGTCTACTCGTGGGAATGAGTAGCCCCCAAAAATACATTTGGGAGATTAGCCAAATAAATGGCTAATGACAAGCTAACAATTTTAATAACTAACAACGCTAAATTTTTTTTTAAGACAAATTACTGATTAACCTAATTGTCAAGCTATGTTCTCAAACACGTCCTATGTGTCCATGCAATTTCTACATTCACATGCAAATCCTACTGTCACTAGGTCATCGTGTGAACAGTCATACAATTCAAAATTTAATAATCAAACCAATACACACTCATACATGAACCCCGGATATTTTGTTCAACCTGCCCCCGGTCGGGCATTACTATCGGGCCTTTTATTTCGATGTAGAGGGCCAACTCTCTCGCCGTGCATCCACCAACTCCATGCACAATTCACCCAGATGATCATAAGGGGTTTCCCGTCTTTCACGGTGGAGCTCTACCGCCCAACTTGCTTTACTATGGGGACTTTAACTCCCCGGGACAGGGTTGCTAGGCCAATCCCTACTCGAGGGCACCTCCTATTGGCTTTACCACAACCCTTGCCCGTGACCCCTAACCTACTCAACTTCGGCTGTACGCGCAAGGTGGTTCACGACCCTTGCGCGCACGGGGTCCCTACCCTCTAACCAGGTAGGTTAACAACGATTAACAAAACCACATGGCATTAAAGGAAAACTAAACAGTGTTTAATCATTTTCGATGGATTACACCAGGATTCGCACCCGCTCACAACCCAGCATCATAATTAAATAAAATAAATCACTCTCCCCCAAAATCCATTTACTGGGGTTACCATGCTCCCCTCAGGAGGGTGGGTCCCGGTAATTCTTTAGTTATTTATTTATTCAAATTAAGGGAAAAACCTAGTTATGGTGTCCATGCAAACAATAATATTTTAATATTAAATTAATAACTTTTTATGCATGCGTCGCCGGACTCGCGACTCCGCATGCAAGGCGGGGTCCACTCGACCACATGCGACGACGTCCGGCGGGACCCGCATGCAGCGTTATGGACACCTACCCTTAATTTCTATATCGACATTATTAATTATTAAACAAAGCGTGCTGTGTCACCTGGTCGACGTGCACGGACTCCCGTCTCTGGCCTTTGCTCCGTCCATGGTTGGATCGCCCCGGTACGAACTGGTAAGTTGCATGCATCCATATGTTACTAATAAGCTAAAAATGGGGATTTCAATTTTTAATTGCATGGGGACTAGATGCTGTTATCATCGTGTTATGGACACGAAGATCGATATGGTTAAAGGGGTATTAGTTGGTCTGCCATCAATGGTGGTTGGCTTCTACTGTCTGCAAGTCGACGTTAAAGCCGACGGCGGCCACCACCACGGAGGGAACACGGGATTAAAAAGGTAGGTGGCTGTTAGCACATGGGGCCTAGTCGGACTGGGTCGGGTACCACCTGTTGCATGGCTGCCGACAACGAGGCCGTCGGCAGCCATTGCAGCAAGGTGAGAACGAAGGGAGCGGCATGCAATGGATTGGTTCGTCGGTAGCTCGGCCACCGGCTACCATGGCCGCATCGAGGTCCAAAACCCCAAGAGGGTTAGAGGTCGGCCGGATTTCTTACAGAAAGAAAACAAAAAAAAACAGGGCATAGATTCGATCGGCAGGGTCGTCGGACATAGATCCGATCGGCAGGGTCGTCGGTCTGATCATCACAAAAGGAGAAAAAAATAGGGGTTCATCGGGTTGGTCTCAACAGAGCCGGAGAAAAAGAACAGGGGACGGAGAGGGGGCTGACCTGGTGCAGTCGGGGGTCGTCGACGATGGCTCTACCTCCAACTACTCCTCCCCAGCGCCGGTTGCTCCTCCCTGGTCGGCTGTCGCGCGCCCCAATGATCGCAGGGGAGAGGAGGTCGGATGAAAGAGGGAGAGATCGAGAGATGTGAGGGATGGGGTCGGGCTGGGTTTTGGGTTTAATTTATATAGGGGGGGGACCTGACGGGATAGAGATGAGAGGGGGGATCGGGATCGAGGCTGACGGGATCGGGGTGATCCATTGGGGGGAAATCTCCGGGATTTCGGGAGGGGATCGGGGTGATGGGGCTGCGGGATAGAGGGGGTTCGGTTGAGAGATAGA
Source organism: Chamaelirium japonicum (assembly GCA_947650365.1). Classification (NCBI taxonomy): domain Eukaryota; kingdom Viridiplantae; phylum Streptophyta; class Magnoliopsida; order Liliales; family Melanthiaceae; genus Chamaelirium; species Chamaelirium japonicum. The sequence continues at coordinate 66,590,864 of OX393558.1, read as the reverse complement.
GGGGAGAGAGAGAGGGATCGGGTTTGAGAAGGAGATGGGTTTGGGTTTAGGATTTGAGGATAAAGAGAGATAGAGAGAGAACGGATCTGTTGGGTTGGGTGGGGTTGGTATGAGATTGGGTTTGGGTTTAGGATTTGAGGATGGAGAGAGGAAGAGAGATAGAGAGAGAACGGATCTGTTGGGTTGGGTGGGGTTTTTAATTTTTTATTTTATTTTATTTTCTTCTAAGCAATCACGCATTGCTCGCAGTCGAGCTCGCATCGCACCGAGACGGCCGGTATGCAAACCTCGCGAGTCTGATAGACTCGCCTGTAGAACCCGCTATATAATTTGTTTATATTATTCTCCATAACGATCATGCCTGCCTTGTTACACGTGCTCGCATGCTCGTGTAGCGATCACCATGCCTCCAGCGTCGCCTAGCGACCCGGACCCGGGGCCCACTGCCCGGTCCATTTCAGGTTCAAGCACACACCATCGACGATCATAAATACGAAAAAAACAATTCAATCAATTTAGCAACAATAAAAAAAATAAATAAATAAAACCGGGCTGCCCTGAAATCAACGTACCGGGTATTACAAGCACGTCCTACGGGAATCCTTGGCCCTTCAAGTCCTCATCAACGTGAAGACCTTGCACTCGGAGATCAAAGCTTCGACTCCTCGCACGAAGAAGAAATCGTGGAGAAGAAGACCCGGAGCCGTCATCACCCGATTGCTCCAACGATCTTCATCAGCTCCGAAGACGCCATAAGCAAAGGCCGGAGAAGAAGATCGAAGTCGACAACACCCGTCGTCTTCAATCAAGGCATCGACTCCTCGCACGAAGAAGAAAGCCAGGAGAAGAAGGCCTGAAGCCGGTGCTACCCCTGCCGTCTTCGTCAACAAAAGTCGACGCTACAACCGTCGCACGGAGATCGGTGCTACCCCCACCGTCTTCATCAACAAAAGTCGACACTACAACCGTCGCACGAAGATCGGTGCTACCCCCGCCGTCTTCATCAACAAAAGTCGACGCTACAACCGTCGCACGAAGATCGGTGCTACCCCCACCGAAAAGCCAAGACCGATGCCACAACCGTCGAGGAAGCCGGAAGAATAAAGAAGCCTTGAAGAAGTAGCGCCAGTCGTTCGAGAAGAATATTGAGTCAAAGCTAAAGTCAAAGCCGACGCAAGAAGCCAAAGCAAACGCACCGGTAAAGCCCGCGCTAAAGCAACACACGTGCCAAAGCCAAGCAACTACGACGGTCACGAGCAAAGCACCGCACGTTCTAGCCGATACGACGCAAAGTCCGGAAGAACTAAAGCATCGCAAGTCTCTACCCGTCTACGTTCAAGCGCAAGCGCCAAAGCAAAGCAAAAGCAAGAACCACGCCAAAGCTACGCCAAAGTCGAAAGCTAAAGCCAAAGCTGACGCCAAAAACACGATCGACGCCGCGAACCGACGATCAAGGACGTCGAGGTCGAGCAAGGATCGAGGAAGACACGAAGACCGAGGAACGAAGCCCAAAGGCCTCCCAAGTCGAGAAAGCACGAAGCACGGACGGGACAAAATCAACAGCAGAAACTCCTTAGCCTCTCAAAAACCCTCACCCTGTAAAGACCTCTGTCCTGGGCAACCCCTTCAGAGCTCTCGCACGAATACCACGTGGAGACGCGGATCAAAGGGACCCTCCAGAGGATCTCTCCCATAATCTCCTGATCAAAAATTTGTAATCTCGTGTGATCCGCAATAAAGACGACCCGAATCTTTTTCCGCGCTCACAGATTTCTGGCACGCCCGGTGGGACCTCCTCTCCTTTCATCCGTACGTTTGAAGGAGTTGCTTCAAGTTCGCCATGGCCGGAACGAATGATGATACGTTTGCTCCAACAAGCCTCTCACCTATCGCCGAGTCTCCACTACTCCAACACGGTGATCCAGAAAACCCGGAGGATGTTATTCCCCCGGTAGTACGCGTCTATACTCGGCGTACTCAAACTCTTGCGGACTTCTTCATGCCAGAAACTACTGCTGAAGGTGCTCGCCAAATCATAAATGAGGCCTTGGTGCATGAAGAAACGAGCCTCAATCCTGGAATATCTGTCTAGAAATTTGGGGAGGACCAGCCCCAACCCCGAGCCCGTTCGGGTTCTCCAGCGGACTTTGCACCTCCCTTGCCGGGGGCAAACATCCGTCATCAAGCAGAAGCAAGTCAGCGTAACTACGTCTCCGACGACGATGGCGAGGGTGCGGGCGTGCAACATCGGGACGTCCTGCGACATCATCCTCCGTCCGCTCTCCAGCTCCAAGTCATGCAAATGGGTGAACACATGGCTCAGCTCACCCGACTAATGGAAGAGAAAGATCGTCACATTAATACCTTGATTCAGAGGCTAAGTGCCAGGGATGTCGCAACATTCGGTCAACCTCCTGCTTCTCCAGTAGCTGCTCCAGCCCCGTCTCCAACTCCTGCTCTTGCAGAAGTCGGCCCGGCAACACTAGCAACTACTCCTGCACTTTCCTCGGCTCCCGTGCCGATCTCGGTGGCCGCACAACCTTCAGTGGCAGCAACGATGAATGCCCAGCAAATACAAGCACTAGTGGCTGACATGATGCGTTCCCACGGCAGCAGCCTACCTCCGATTACGGCGACATATTCAAAGCCTTACACCATAAGGATCCAACAGCTGCGCTTCCCTACCGGGTTCTAGCCACCCAAGTTCCAATACTTCGACGGAAAGGGGAACCCAAGGCAACACATTGCCCACTTCGTCGAAACTTGCAACAACACCGGCACATACGGCGATGAGACGGTGAAGTAGTTCGTTCGCACACTCAAAGGTAATGCTTTTGACTGGTATGTTGATCTTCCTCCAGGATCCATTGACAACTGGGATCAGATGGAGAGGGAATTCCTCAACCGCTTCTACAGTACTCGGCGCATCGTTAGCATGACCGAACTTACTACCGTCAAGCAAAGGAAGGACGAATCAGTAATCGACTATATCGATCGATGGAGGAATCTCGCCCTGAATTCACGAGACCGTTTGTCGGAAGACTCGGCTATCGAGATGTGCACCCAAGGCATGCACTGGGGCTTACTCTACATCCTCAAGGGGATCAAGCCTCGGTCCTTTGAAGAACTCGCAACTCGAGCCCACGACATGGAGCTCAGCTTAGCAAATCACGGGGACTCAAAGACCAAAGACTTCCTGAAGGTGGAAAAGAAAGACAAACCGCCGGCACCCAAATCAAAGCAAGTTAACGTCGCCGACATCGCCTCGGCCTCCAAGCCACTCAAAATCAGCGGTAAGTTGGATCAAGAAAAGGGAGCTGCCATACCACCGCCTCCACCTCAAAGACAGTCGAAGATGACTCTAGAAGAACTTGAGGCCAAAGAGTATCCCTTTCCAGACTCGGAAGTCTCCTCCATGTTCGATCAACTGCTACAAGAAAAGATGATCGAGCTTCCTGCTTCAAAAAGGCCCGAATAGATGCATCGTGTCAACGATCCACTCTTCTGCAAATACCATCGACTGGTAAATCGAATCCTGTTGGACTGCGGCTCCGCCGTCAATATCATGCCTATCCAAACAATGCGCCAGCTCGGCATCACCACCGACCAGTTCTCGCAAAGCCAGCTGGTCATTCAAGGGTTCAACCAAGGAGGACAGTCCACCATAGGGATCATTCGTCTAAAACTCTCCATCAGTCAGCTTGACACGACGGTTCTTTTTCACGTCATTGACTGTCAAACATTATATCACCTTTTGCTGGGAAGACCGTGGCTGCACGAAAACTGTGTCGTAGTGTCTACCTGGCACCAATGCCTCAAGTACTACGAGGAAGGTCTGGAAAAGTGCATTATTGCAGACGACAGGCCATTCAATGAGGCTGAAGCGCACCTCGCCGATGCTAAGTTTTACCAAGCAAAGGACCTTGTTGCAGAAATCCTTCCAGCTAAAACTCCTCGAACTCAGAAAGCTAAAAGGATGGAGCGGGATGAAGCTCTGCCAACTCCAAATCCAGCGCCACCATCTAAGGCGATACACGGAGCCAAAGAAGTGCTAGCGCCAAGACGAAGGATGTGCATCAGCTCCAAGCCAAGATCCATGAAGCATACTCCATTACCTGTCCAAGCTACGGCAGTCTTACGCCTCACGCCTCAGTGGCTTCGCAAAGCTGAACCACCACCTTTTGCCTCGCCAAAAGGGATGGTCCAGCCACTATCGGAAGCTAATATCATCACTCTGCAAGAGATGACACTGCCATTACCCAACCTGGGGCAAGCTTCAAGTCCGCCAAAACCCATCAATTCCTTTGAATCCAGCCAACTCACATTCAAGCCAAAAGGAAGCTGGGGGCAAAATGTCGCCAAGCTGCTATTCAAAGCTGGCTACGACAAAGACAGTGCTGCACATATGAGTACGCTCCTGCCAGCTCCAATACCACACGGGACGACTAAGACTCAAGCCCACTTACTCTAGGGCGGCGAGCAGATCCCACCAAATCGACGAGGCATCGGCTCTCGTCAAACCCCGATGGTCATCAAGATAACAGGAGAGAAGACCTTCACCTCTAACTACATTGAGGTGAAGTTGGTAGATGAAGCGGAAGAGGGATCATCAGCCTCCGATGCACGCTCCACCAATATCATTCATCCCGCTGCAAAGGGCGCCAAAAGAAGGCAATATCAAGCTCGGCGTCGGACCATACCTCAAAAGCAAAAGAAGAGCGTCAAAAACCAGGCAAGTCAAAATCCCATATCAGTATTCAAAAGACTTGGGCCAATTAGACAAGCAAAGCGAAGGTCAGTATTCGACCGATTGGGAAAGCCACCCACTGAGGTGAGAAAAATCATTCCCACCCACCCACCCATGTCATTCTTTCAAACTGACGATGCTCCCGATATCATACTGGTCTCTCTTAATCATATCACAATTGCGGACTCCTTGGTCAACGACACTTCTACTTCGGACGACGAGTTGCCAGAAGCACCGCCCGTCCTTGAAGAAGGGGGGTAATCTACCGTCGACGATCTGAAAGAAATCAACTTGGGGACACAGGAGGATCCTCGACCCACATTCGTAAGTGCACTCCTGACTCCCGAAGAGGAGGCCGCATACATCAAGCTACTCCAAGAATACAGAGATGTCTTCGCATGGTCCTACAAGGAAATGCCGGGACTTGACCCCAAGATTGCAGTACACCAGCTTGCTGTCAGACATGGAGCTAGCGCCATCAAGCAAGGACAAAGATGATACCGGCCGAAACTGGTACCGCAAATAGAGGGCGAAGTCAACAAGCTCATTGAAGCCGGCTTTATCCGAGAAGTTAAGTATCCAACGTGGATCTCCAACGTGGTCCCAGTCAAGAAGAAGAACGGCCAGATCAGAGTATGCGTGGACTTCAGGGACTTAAACAATGCATGCCCCAAAAATGACTTCCCACTGCCAATCACAGAACTGATGGTGGATGCGACAACAGGCCATGAAGCATTAACCTTCATGGATGGATCCTCAGGCTACAACCAGATCCGGATGGCACCTAAAGACGAAGAGCTTACGACATTCCGTACGCCAAAAGGGATCTACTGCTACAAAGTCATGCCTTTCGGCTTGAAAAATACAGGAGCCACTTACCAACGGGCCATGCAAAAAATTTTCGACGATATCCTTCATCAGAATGTGGAATGCTACGTCGACGACCTCGTGGTAAAATCAAGACAAAAGTCAACACATCTTCAAGACCTCGAGCTAATCTTCAAGCGACTTCGAAGATACCAGCTCCGCATGAACCCGCTTAAATGCACATTTGGGGTCTCCTCGGGAAAGTTTCTCGGCTTTGTCATGCGCCATCGAGGCATCGAGATAGATCAATCCAAGATAGATGCTATTCTCAATATGCCAATCCCGAAAACCGTGCGAGACCTCTGAGGTCTCCAGGGCCATCTAGCATATATCAGAAGGTTTATCGCCAACTTAGCTGGAAAATGCAGGCCCTTCAGTCGCCTCATGAAGAAAGGAGTAGCATTCACGTGGGACGAAGCTTGTCAGGAAGCCCTCCAAAACATCAGGGATTACTTACTCAAGCCTCCGGTTCTGACAGCACCAGTTCAAGGGAAGCCATTGGTCCTTTACATCAGCGCCCAGGAGCAGTCCTTGGGGGCACTCCTGGCTCAAGACAACGAGCTAGGCAAGGAAACAGCATGCTACTATTTGAGCCGCACTCTCATCGGCGCGGAGCTAAACTACTCCCCGATTGAGAAGGTCTGTCTGGCACTCATCTTCGCTACAAAGAAGCTGCGACACTATATGTTAGCTCACGCCATCAGACTCATCTCAAAAGCCGACCCGCTCAAATACATCATGTCAAGACCAGTGCTCTCCGGACGTCTGGCCAAGTGGGCTTTGCTCCTCCTTGAGTTTGACATCACCTTTGTCCCTCGTAAAGCGGTCAAAGGTCAAGCTCTCGCGGACTTTCTAGCAGAGTACCCCCTCCCAGCGGAATGGGAACTATCAGAAGACCTTCCAGACGAAGAAGTATTCTGCATCGATATCGCCCCTTCTTGGAAAATGTTCTTCGACGGCGCGGCAAGGCAAGACGTAACAGGAGCAGGGGTTATCTTCATCACGCCAAACGATGAAGTACTCCCCTTCTCGTTTCTGCTATCAGAACCATGCTCCAACAACAGGGCGGAATATCAAGCCTTGATCATTGGCCTCGAACTCGCCAATGATATGAAACTACAAGGGCTCACAATTTTCGGCGACTCTCAACTCGTCATTCAACAAATATTGGGAGCATACGAAGTCAACAAAGAAGACCTCGTACCATTACACCTGCGAGCCCTGAAACTCCTTGGTACACTAAAAAATGCTTCAATCCAGCACGTCCCCAGAAACCTTAATCAGCAGGCTGATGCGCTCGCAAATTTGGAGGCGACACTCCCGTTCCCAGAAAGAAGCCAACTCATCGTCCCTATCTGTAAGAGGATGGTGATCACCGAGGAGGACCTCCCTATGGGAATCCCGGACCAAGTCAATGCAGTACACGTTCTTGTGACTGACGAGCTAGATTGGAGACAACCATTCATAGACTTTCTTGTCCACGGGAAGCTCCCTGAAGATCCAAAGCGTAAGGTCGACATTCACCGGCGGTCTCTGAAATTCTTCCACTTCAACAACGAGTTGTACCGTCGAAGCTACGATGGTGCGCTCCTGAGGTGTCTTGCAAAAGAAGAAGCGGAAACAACGTTAGAAGAAGTCCATGCTGGGATCTGTGGCTCACATCAGTCCGGTCCAAAGCTGCACTTCCGTATCAGGCGGATGGGGTACTACTGGCCCACTATGATCAAGGACTCCCTCGAGTTTGCAAAAAAGATGCCACACTTGCCAGCTGCATGGCGATTACATCCGTCAGTCTCCGGAACCTTTGCATCCAACCATCGCATCATGGCCCTTCGATGGATGGGGACTCGATATTGTCGGTCCGCTACCCAAGTCATCCAAACAGCATCTTTACATCCTGGCGGCAACAGATTACTTCTCCAAGTGGGCTGAGGCAGTACCATTGCGAGAAGTTACCAGGCACTCTGTCATCAACTTCATCCAGAACGACATCATCTTCCGGTACGGCATCCTATGGGTGCAAAAATTGTACCGGATCAGATCAGAGCAGCATGGGCCCGCACAATGGCGCAAATGGGTAAGCCCGCCTGGGCTCACAGGGGCCCACTCTACGAGGCTCGCAGATCAAGCCCTACCCCTTATTGGGCCCGAACAACGGCCCAATAAGGGCCCAGCAAGGAGGCCCAGAACCAGTGCCACGTCATCAGCGCCACGCCATCACTGCCATATCGGGCACGTGCCTACGCTATAAAAGGACCCCCAAGGCATCCAGGAAGGGGGTTGGCCATTCAATCAGAGGAGGAGGATCCCAGAGCAAGTGCTAGAGCTTAATTCTCCCCTTCTTATTCTCTTCTAGTTGCTCCGTGCAACCCGACTGTACGAAGCTTCTCTTGGCCTGTCAAGAGAACGCTCACCCCTTATTGACTTGAATTATAGTGAAGATCAGGTGGCACCTCTCGTCCGGAGACGTAGGTCGTAAGGCCGAACTCCGTCACCAATCCTTGTGTCATCATTCTTTACTCTCTCTATCTATTCTCCCATCTCTCTAACTCTACAAATCGTCCACATTCAATCAAGGCTGTGGAGTGAGAGAAAGGAAAGAGAGAGACAGACACCTCTCTCACGTGAATGGAATGCAAAGAGAAAGGAAAGAGAGTGAGAGAAAGGAAAGAGAGAGACAGACATGCAGCTCTCACGTGAATGGAATGCAAAGAGAAAGGAAAGAGAGAGAAAGAAAGGAAAGAGAGAGAGAGCGACGTTTGCTTTCATCCGAGTCAAATCCAAAGAAGGAATAAAGAGAAAAACTATTCTCTCACCAAACGTGTCTCGGTACCCTCTCGGTAACCACTCGGTATGCTCTCGGTATGCACTCGGTACCCTCTCGGTATCCACTCGGTCGGAAAACGCACTGTCTTTTCGGAAACACCCCCTTGCAAAACCGAGACTTTTTGGCTTGCACCAAAAGGGTCTCGGTAACCACTCGGTATGCTCTCGGTACCCACTCGGTATGCACTCGGTACCCTCTCGGTATCCACTCGATCGGAAAATGCACTGTTTTTTCAGAAACACCCCCTCGCAAAACCGAGACTTTTTGGCTCGTGCCAAAAAGGGTCTCGGCATCGGCGGAAGAAGGCTATGCTAATACGAACCGCGGCACCGACAACCCTCGCCAATCGTGCCAGGATCCTAAAGCGTTTGCACCTTGGAATCCCAGCCGACCCAGGGGGTCCTGACCCGACTGGGAGGGGGTAACTGTGGGTGCAAAAATTGTACCGGATCAGATCAGAGCAGCATGGGCCCGCACAACGGCCCAAATGGGTAAGCCCGCCTGGGCTCACAGGGGCCCACTCTACGAGGCTCTCAGATCAAGCCCTACCCCTTATTGGGCCCGAACAACGGCCCAATAAGGGCCCAGCAAGGAGGCCCAAAACCAGTGCCACGTCATCAGCGCCACGCCATCACTGCCATATCGGGCACATGCCTACGCTATAAAAGGACCCCCAAGGCATCCAGGAAGGGGGTTGGCCATTCAATCAGAGGAGGAGGATCCCAGAGCAAGTGCTAGAGCTCAATTCTCCCCTTCTTATTCTCTTCTAGTTGCTCCGTGCAACCCGACTGTCGAAGCTTCTCTTGGCCTGTCAAGAGAACGCTCACCCCTTATTGACTTGAATTATAGTGAAGATCAGGTAGCACCTCTCGCCCGGAGACATAGGTCGTAAGGCCGAACTTCGTCACCAATCCTTGTGTCATCATTCTTTACTCTCTCTATCTATTCTCCCATCTCTCTAACTCTACAAATCGTCCACATTCAATCAAGGCTGTGGGGTGGGGTTCCCGATCAAGGCGGCTCGGAAATTTCCCCCCACACATCCCTCGCTATATCGTTACGGACAACGGGAAGCAATTCAAGAACGCCGTTGTCAGCCAATTTTGCGCCAAGTTCGATATCAAGCAAAGGTGTTCAACCATGTACAACGCCTCTGCCAACGGCCTAGCTGAAGCTTTCAATAAAACACTCTGCAAACTTTTGGAGAAAGTCGTCTCAAAGTCGAAGAAAGACTGGCATGAACGTATGGGTGAAGCGCTATGGGCATATCGCACCTCTTTTCACACGCCAACACAGGCGACTCCGTACTCACTAGTGTACGGAGTAGAAGCTGTCCTCCCACTTGAGCTCCAGATTCCATCACTCAGAATAGCTGTCCAGGAAGGCCTCATCAACGGCGACAACGCTCAACTTCGCCTAGCAGAATTGGAAGCCCTGGATGAGAAGCGCCTCGAAGCCCAGCAACGCCTGGAATGCTACCAAGCCAGGTTGACCCGAGCCTTCAACAAAAGGATTCGCCCTCGATCTTTCCAAAAAGGAGAATTGGTGCTCGCAGTCAAACGCCCCATCATCCTTTCGCATCGAGGATGAAAGAAGTTCGACGCCAAGTGGGATGGACCGCACGCTGTCAAAGAGGTCTACTCCAATGGCGCATATCTTCTCACCACGCCAGAAGGGCTTACACTCGGCCCCATCAATGGCAAGTACCTCAAAAGGTACTATGCCTAAAAGCAGGGCTATATTCCTTGCACAAAAAAAAAAAAATGGAACTACGTGTGACTTGATCCCTCTCAGTAGGGTACATAGGCAGCCTGTAAAGGTTCAGTCCAAACAAAAAAAACACAACCAAACTCTGCCATTCCAGAAGACAAGCCAAAAAATAGATAAATGCATGATATTAAGTTATCACCAGATAAAGAAAAACAGAACTACAAGTCTGTTCAGCAGAAATGACAAGAAAGAAAAGGGAATGCGACATTGCTAGTAAAGCGAATTAAATTCTTTGAGACGTTGGAGCAGCTCGCCGCCAGTAACCTCCATGCGCTGCAACTCTGAAGACCGAGAAACTACCTGCTCCCGATGCTTCGCTAGCTCGATACGCTGCTTTGCCAGGTCTGCTCCAGAAGACTTCTCGATCGTCTCAGCTTTCTCGAAAGATGCGCAAGCAGCCTCTAGCTTCTTCCGCGCCCGAACAAGGCTCGCAGTGGCAATCGCGTGCTGCGCCTCCAGTCGACGCTCCTCGTCCTCGGCCTTTGCCAGTATCAGGGGAAGGTCATCTTCCATCGAAGCCCGTTTCAAGCAATGAGCTTCACTATCCGACAAGAGAACACGCATCTGTACCTCAAACAAAGAGCCATCTACCTGGAAGGCCGCCAGGTTCTTGCAAAACTCAGGTCCCTCGAGGACCCACCAGCTGCTCAAAGCGTCAAAGCCCTCTTCCTGGAAGGGTGCGAGCGTCGTCTGGATATACTTCCGACAGCTCTCCAAAAGAAGCACAGAGAGAAGGTCTCGCGAACTGCACTTTCTCCTGTCGACCTCTGAGTGCACAGGCAAGGTGGGCTCCGGTCCTGAAGGCTCAAGTGAAGGAACCGCCTCCTGGACGATCGCCGTGATAACAGTCAGCGAAACCACCGGAGCCGAAGGAGGAGACACAGGCAAACCTTCCGATAAAACGACTGCGGGAGTAGTCTCTGCCGGAGTGCCGGACCTAACTAGAGGAGTCTGTTCTCTCCCTACACTGGAGACCTCATCCTCCTCCCCAAAGCCCAACTGCTCCACGTCAATATCGTCCAGGTTGACAGCACTGCCGGCAAAATCTGCTCCACACGCTCTCAAAAGCTCCAAGTTATCCCAGGGAACATCCAGCCCGCCACCTTCAATCAACGTTGCTCGGATGGGAGAGCACTCCTGCCCAACCCCCTTCGGGGCAGACTCGCAGTCTGGTCCAGCAGACCCTGCCAAAATGAGAGCTGAACAACTCAGCCAACGAAATAAGAGTACAAGCACAGAAATTCATAAGAAACTAGAAACAAGATATACCTGCAGCATCCGATGAAGCTACCCCAGAAAGAGGGATTACCTCATCGGCAAAAAGCCCTGGCTCTCCCTCTCGAGCTGGCTCTGCCTCGCCAGCACCAACCAAAGCTGCCTCACACAAGAGATCCAACTTTCTCCTCTTGGGAGAAGCACACCCACTCCAAGAAGCCTGAGTCTCAGGAAGACTCTGGACCTTGGAGGACGGAGCCATCTCAACTTCTTGCACAGAAAGTGAAGCCTGGGGAGTACTCTCTCGATGGCCACAAGATCTCTCCAATCGTCGCTCCTCAGACCAAAGACGGCGATCCTCTGACCCCGCCAAAGAGTCAAAAGAAAAGTCAGCCCGCTCGCTGCTAGCAAGAACGTCCAGCGGAAGGCTAGCCAGGAGGGGAAGCACTGATACGTTGACCCAGCGGCGATACTCAGGAGTTGCAGCATCCTTTCCGCCTGACTTGATCCTCGGCGAGAAAATACACCCGGTAAATCTATCATAAAGCGCTCCCCAGAGGCGATATGCTTCCTGCGGGGTGTAACGTGACTGCATACGCAAAGGAGTCCCAGGCAACTCCTGGCGAAAACCCTGCTGTCGAGCAAACCGGTGGGGAGAGTACCGTGCCACCTCCACTACGTCCTCACGACGCCAAACGAGATACCCGGGCCTGCAACTCACCATGCTCCAGTACAAGTGCTCGGGCATTTCCTCCACATCACATACCAAGGATCTTGTAGAAGGCGCAAGTGCATTCTCCGATACAAATTCAAAGTCAGACGGGCCCATACGTCTCAAACACTCTCGGGCACTAGGCTTCGGACGCTCCCACGCGTAATAAGCGTTCATCACACCTCCTACACATGGAAAAAAAGGCACCGAGGTCGAAGGTCCACGCGCTGCAAAGATCCCCTTCGGAAAGTGAAGCCCAATCCAGCCATAGAGGTAATGCAGGGGCAAAAGGAGCTGGCTCTGCCTACTTCCCCTCTTGCATGACCCGCACTCGATAAACTCCAGTAGGTTCCGCTAAGCCCTCCATACAGCGAGCAGAGGATCGTCGACGCCAGGTTAAGGAACTCTCCATTCACCATCCGAGCAGCTGCAAGGAAGGTCCCAGGGCGTATCACATCCCCTTCCCAGGGTAAAGCAAAGCGGCAAAGGAAAAGTACCAACCCCGCTGACCAGTAAGTAGCACGCCAGGCATCGCTGCATTCCTAAAGTCCCAAAACTTCCCAGGGACGCTGCGCCCCGGCCATGGAGCACCATTCTTTCTTCAAAGATTCAATTGGTCGCCGGAAAGTGCCAGGCGCCGGTCTCTTTGACGATGCATATCTCCACATCGGGTGACTTGAAGGGGGAGCATGACGATACTCTCCTCAAAACCAGAAATCTACCCAATCCGAGTGGAGTACCCGGTCTGACCGCTCGCGCACCACTATAATAGCATATGCCTTGAAAAGCAAAAGGCAGAAGCTAGGAGACTCGTCTGGGTCCGCCAAGACCTCCAGAGAAGGAACCTCCTCCTGATAGTAACTCCGAACTTCTGGACACCCAGAGATGACATGCACGTCACGAAGGGTGATCCCGATTTTACCAGCTTCGGTCAAGAAGGTATTGGTCTCAGGGCACCACTGCTCACACAGAGCCCGGTACATACCATCCGGACGGCTGTACTCCCAACAAGCCGACTCCACAAACCTCGCCAGACGCTCCATCCCTGGCTCCGCCTCCAACGCGCCAGACAGCTCTCTCATCCAGTCCCGAAAACCTCCCAGGTATGTGACATCTCCACGCGGTTGAATCTCCACGCCCCATCGCGTACGGCGGGAGCATATCTTCAAAGCAACAACAGGGACCAGAACCGACTCCTCGCCAGTGTGGTGGAACGGCAGCCCCAAACTAGGCCGGACAATTTGCCAAGAAGATCCTTCGTCGGTAAGGATACGCTCGCCCAGTTTCAACACGCGGCAAGAGCCGTCGGCCACGCCATCCTCACAAACTCGCTTGTGCATCGAAAGCTGAAGTACTGACAGTCTGTCCTCCTGTCTCGAAGCACGGTGGTGGAAGACTTGCGCGAAAGGGAAACGAAGATGCGTACTCCTGTGGGAGACTGCATCGACGATCCAGCCGGAACTCGGAAAGCTCTCGTAACAACGAGATCTGAAAAAGAAAGAAGACAAAGCCCAAGTCAGATAGTTTCCGAATACAGAAACGAAGAAATCGGGGGGGGAGGCCTAAGCAAAAGGGGCACCACGGCCCCTTGAGCAAATAAAGAAGAATAGAGGGGGGTCATGGCAAAAAACCACGACCCTCTCCTTCTCTCTCCTGTTAAAACTCGCAGGGGGGGCCTTGAGCAAATACAGAAGAATAGAGGGGGGTCATGGCAAAAAGCTACGACCCTCTCCTTCTCTCTCCTGTTAAAACTCGCAGGGAGGTGGCCTAAACAAATAAGGAAAAAATAAAGGGGGGCATGGCGAAAGAAAAGGCCACGACCCTCCCCTTCTCTCTTCTGTTAAAACTCGCAAGGGGGGGGGGGTGCTGCCGGTTCCGACCGACGCCGGCCACCGCGCCGCTGCCGCACCGGCCCCCGCTGCTGTACCTGCCCCCGCGCGCCCGCCTCCGGCCCGCAGCCCCGGCCGCGTCCGCGCCCGCCGTGCCCGCTGCACCCGCCTCCGGCCCGCAGCGCCGGCCACCGCGTCGCTGCCGCACCGGCCCCCGCTGCTGCACCTGCCCCCGCGCGCCCGCCTCCGGCCCGCAGCCCCGGCCGCGTCCGCGCCCGCCATGCCCGCTGCACCCGCAGCCCCGGCCGCGTCCGCGCCCGCCGTGCCCGCTGCACCCGCCTCTGGCCCGCAGCCCCGGCCGCGCCTGCCGCGCCCGCTGCACCCGCCTCCGGCCCGCAGCCCCGGCCGCGCCCGCTGCACCCGCCTCCGGCCCGCAGCCCCGGCCACCCCGGCCGCGTCCGCTGCACCCGCCTCCGGCCCACGGCCCCGCCCGCGCCCGCCGTACCCGTTGTACCCGCCTCCGGCCCGTAGCCCCGGCCGCCCCGCCCGCGCCCGCCGTGCCCGCTGCACCCGCCTCCGGCCCGTAGCCCCGGCCGCCCCAGCCGCGCCCGCCACGCCAGCGCCCCGCCTCCAGCCCACGCGTCGACCGCATCCTGCAACCCCCGGCCGCGCCCTCCTGCGCCCACCACCCGAACCAAAAGAAGAAGAAGAAGAAGAAGAAGGAGGAGGAGGAGGAAGAGAACGTGCCTTGCTTGCGACCCTCCGCCGTCCACGGGCCGGCGATCTCCTCTCCTCCGCGAACCCCATGGCGTCACCATCTTCATCTTCCGCGGCATCGTCGCGAAGCAAGAAACCCTAGCAGAGCTTTCGTCTCTAAGCCGCCGGGAACCGCTGATAATGAAGAGAAACGAAAAACGGGGGTCCTTTTAAAGACCTAATCCCACACGAATACACGACTCAAGTCCAACCGCTACGCGTTTCCCGCGGGCACACTCGAACTTGAGGGGGCACTTGTGGGCATCGAAATTAGCCCATGGGTCGAACCCGATTTGTACACGAAAAATAGGCCCGCACCCAACGGCCTTCGGGTCGAACCCGACTCGCCCATAAAACTTGGGCCCGCACACAACGGCCCACATGCGAAAATCTGGCCCACGTGCAACGGCCCGCATGCAACTTGGCCCACGTGCAACGGCCCGCACACAACGGCCCACAAGCGCAACTCGGCCCACAAGCGCAACTCGGCCCGCGTACAAGCTCAATCCGCGCACCATGGCCCAACTCGAAGCGAACGGGTCCCACCGGACCCGTGACTCAGACACAAAGAGGGGGGGCCCACCGGCCCCCCCTCTTGAAAAACCGTGCCCCCCTCCTCATGGAGAGGTGGGGCCGGCCATAAAAGAAAAAGAAAAGAAAAAGAAATCAAAAACCGCCTCGATGCGGGGGGAGGTGGCGTGGACGTCTACGCAGCCGTAGATCCGCGACGATCCCTTGATCCAACGGACAAGATGACGTTGTGTCGCCATCCGATCCAAAAGTGCAACAAAAATAACAACTCGATCTTTAAAGATCGAGTCACATCTAGCCCATAACCACCCCAACTAAAAAGGAGGGGATCGGGTTTGTTTCCTTAGATAAAGGAACAATATCTTGATGGTTATGGGGGGAGATATCGGATGAAACAAAAAGATTTCAGATTTATCTCCCCCAACCGCTCCCTTTTGCCTATAAATAGAGGGGGTGGGGGAAGGCATCAAAGGTCCGAAAGCCGAAGACGAAAGAGCTCCGCAAGAGAAGCTCCAACGCTCGAAGACCGAAGGCTTCACGAGGCACGGCAAGCACGTCCTACGGGAATCCTTGGCCCTTCAAGTCCTCATCAACGTGAAGACCTTGCACTCGGAGATCAAAGCTTCGACTCCTCGCACGAAGAAGAAAGCGTGG
Source organism: Chamaelirium japonicum (assembly GCA_947650365.1). Lineage (NCBI taxonomy): Eukaryota > Viridiplantae > Streptophyta > Magnoliopsida > Liliales > Melanthiaceae > Chamaelirium > Chamaelirium japonicum. The sequence continues at coordinate 66,574,956 of OX393558.1, read as the reverse complement.
AGAAGAAGACCCGGAGCCGTCATCACCCGATTGCTCCAACGATCTTCATCAGCTCCGAAGACGCCATAAGCAAAGGCCGGAGAAGAAGATCGAAGTCGACAATACCCGTCGTCTTCAATCAAGGCATCGACTCCTCGCACGAAGAAGAAAGCCGGGAGAAGAAGGCCTGGAGCCGGTGCTACCCCTGCCGTCTTCGTCAACAAAAGCCGACGCTACAACCGTCGCATGGAGATCAGTGCTACCGCCGCCGTCTTCATCAATAAAAGTCGACACTACAACCGTCGCACGAAGATCGGTGCTACCCCCGCCGTCTTCATCAACAAAAGTCGACGCTACAATCGTCGCACGATGATCGGTGCTACCCCCACCGAAAAGCCAAGACCGACGCCACAACCGTCGAGGAAGCCGGAAGAATAAAGAAGCCTTGAAGATCGAAGTAGCGCAAGTCGTTCGAGAAGAAGATCGAGTCAAAGCTAAAGTCAAAGCCGACGCAAGAAGCCAAAGCAAATGCACCGGTAAAGCCCGCGCTAAAGCAACGCACGTGCCAAAGCCAAGCAACTACGATGGTCATGAGCAAAGCACCGCACGTTCTAGCCGATACGACGCGAAGTCCGGAAGAACTAAAGCATCGCAAGTCTCTACCCGTCTACGTTCAAGCGCAAGAGCCAAAGCAAAGCAAAAGCCAGAGCCACGCCAAAGCTACGCCAAAGCAGAAAGCTAAAGCCAAAGCTGACGCCAAAAATACGATCGACGCCGCGAACCGACGATCAAGGACGTCGAGGTCGAGCAAGGATCGAGGAAGACACGAAGACCGAGGAACGAAGCCCAAAGGCCTCCCAAGCCGAGAAAGCACGAAGCACGGATGGGACAAAATCAACGGCAGAAACTCCTTAGCCTCTCTAAAACCCTCACCCTGTAAAGACCTCTGTCCTGGGCAACCCCTTCAGAGCTCTCGCACGAATACCACGTGGAGACGCGGATCAAAGGGACCCTCCAGAGGATCTCTCCCACAATCTCCTGATCAAAAATTTGTAATCTCGTGTGATCCGCAATAAAGATGACCCGAATCTTTTTCCGCGCTCACAGGAGGTAAATACTATAACAACCATTGGAAATCCGTATGTTGTCCTTTATTGCTTTTTACCAGCTAAATCCTTATTGTTATTATTACAGGTCGGAACAAATCCAACTGAAACGATTCAACTACCATTAGGAATTTATTTCTTGAAAGATCTTACAAATTTTATTCTCTCAGTTTACCTACAATTAAATATGGAGGGTACATCATCTGTATCATTCCTAACTGAACGTATAATTCTTGCTGCACGTATTGATGATGTGAATGCAATAAATGATACAGTATTGGAACTATTCCCTAGGGAAACAATTGTATATTACATTGCTGATAAAGTTATCGATGATGATCTTAGTTCGACATCTAATGGTTATCTGACTGAATTTTTGAACTCACTTGATCCTTCCGGATTACCACCATTCAAGTTTAAATTAAAGGTAGGGTCCCTAATAATATTGCTCAGGATTCTTGCGCCTAAAGATGGACTTTGCAACGGGACAAGATTAATGATTATCCGTTGTCGAACTCGGGTAATTGAAGCCCAGATTTTAACTGGAGATAAATTAGGTTATTTGGTATTTATTTCAAGGATATCTTTAATACCGTCATAATCAGAATTGCCATTTCCAATGTCATGGCGTTAATTTCTTATACGGCTTGCATATGCAATGACAATCAATAAGGCTCAAGGCCAATCAGTCAAGTATGTCGGGATTGATTTAAGGACAATGGCTTTTAGCCACGGACAGTTATATGTAGCACTTTCAACAAACAAAATTTCTATACTTCTTCCACCAAACAGTGCAACTGAAATTGCAAATATTGTTTATCCTGAAGTAGTATTGTCTTGAAAAAGTTTTAAATCCAAAGATACTTATATGATACCATTACAGCTGCCATTACCGTCTCACCGCGTCGATAACGCACGTCAGTACCGTCGTTCACTCCAGCCGTCATCTTTATATCTGGTATCTCTCTCCCCCTCTCCATCCCTCCTTTTATCTCACTCCAAATATACTTATATGGCATTGTTATAGCTGCCACTATTGCATCGTGTCGGTAACATACACCATTACCATCGTTTTCTCCAGCTATCCTCATCGGCACAGTCACCTTCGCCGCCACTACCCTCTCTAGTGCGGATGCTTCGACAAGTGTCCTTTCGACTAGTGTTTTCACAAGGATATGAGGTAATGTATATGTTCATTACCTTTATCAAATAAGATGACTTATAGTTGCAACTTCTTACCTTTGCAGGTGTGGGATAGGTATGTACCCGTCATCCTCATCGAAGAACGGGTCAATGGGTGGCCAGGTGGTCCGTTCGTGGTAGACTTCACGTCTATGGGATGAGGCACAATGTTATTTGGCGATTAATGCCATATGCCTGTGATGTTTCAATGTTTTTAAGAAGAACATGGATGAAGATGCTTCTTGAGGGTATGTTTTTTCTATTAAAAATGTTTATAAATTTAATATAATATACTAAAAAAAATTAAAAATTATAAGATTATTTTCATAGAGAATCGTGTTGAGGGACACCAGTGTCATTTTGTCGAGAGATAACTAATAAATAATACGGCGATATGGAGGGCATAATAGAGACAATGACTAATCATGACAAGACGGAGACAACAATATTATAGAATATACCCATATTGATGGTGAGCACATATGTTTCACCAAATTGATATGTTTCGTCTTTTTTCTTAGATATATGGTAGTCAATTCTGATATGTTTGATCGCTTTATAATATAGTGGTACATTTTCGATTGTCCAACTCTCTCATTTGTTCACAGGTTGGAGTTTGCCTTATTTGTAGGGACTTGGTTCGGGATGAAACTGAAGACGATGGATTATTATGTGATGAATGTAAATATGTCTTAATGTAGTAAATTATATTATGTAATTAGTACTAAACTTTATATCTTCTTCTTGGACATATTTTCATAGATACTTTCTTGCTGTTATTTTGCATGGTAATCTTATGGTAGAATTTTCTTACTTCGGCTTAAAGTCATGTATGCATGTTGAGTGATTACTATTGTGTAGTAGTTTTCTATTGTTGATTCCTTACAGTCAAATGGGTATGAATCCAAGGAAGGAATAAGACAATAAAGACACTTCTCAGGTGACTAAAGTATGTTGATGTTTCTCTCTCTCTCTCTCACTCTCTCTTTAAATCTATTAATTGTTGGTTGGGATTTAGATAGTTTATTTTTGCATAACAGACTGTTTTTTATTATGCGTTTTGCAGCAAAAGAAGGGATAAAATTTGATCCCTCCTTTTATCACGGTCATCAATATCATGATGTTTAATTGCATATATGCTACGAATTATTGATATGTGTAGTATTTGATCAGTTAACACATGATAACATTTATTTAACTCTTCCGATTTTTTCCTTAAATATTGAATTTAAAAGTGGATCCAATACATGTGGGAAAAGAAAGTATAGAACCCATGACATAATCATTTCATCCAAATCAGCGAACAATTCTTGTCGTTCTAGGTTGGAAGAACATAGTGAATGGGTTGAAGTGACAATTGACGTGTTAATGGTTATCATATGTTTATGGAAAACAATCACAATTGCCCATGATCTAAATTATTTCTATATTATAGTTCACTTATATTCACTATAATGTAAAGCATGAAGTAGGGTTTTCGTATTGTCATTTTTCATTTACTGGAAAATAATTACTTAGCATGAGAAATCCTTTCATATAATACGCTATTTGATGGATAATATTGGAAAACCACCTGTTTCATGGTCTATATTAGTTACCCATCGTGATCATTTCCTCATTCTTTCTGTTGTTCAGTTATGTTATCTTGAAATATAATCTTGATGACAAACCTTCTAGCTCAGAAGCTAGACCAAAAGAAGGTACGCTATCATCTTTTTTTTTAAAAAAAAATCACTTTCCTCAATCTTGATACTCAGAATCAATTTTGTACTTCATCCCTATATTATATGTCTCCCTGGCTATTTTTGTTTCTCAATCCTCTCCCTTCCTATTTGTGTGTGAAGCTAGGGGATGGGTAGGTGCCGATTCGTCAATTTCTTTCCCCCCTTTTTCAAATTCAGAACTAAATGTAGAGAGAGGGAGGGAGAGAAATAAAAAGAAAAAGGATTGATGAAAGGCCCTGGTGTTAGATGAGATAATCAACTATGTGTAGTTCTTGAAGAATTAGGTTGAGGTAAAACAAACTTTCATGCATTTATTGTAGTACAGCTTCACCGTTGACACTTTCTGCTGTCGGGGCTGCCGTCCTAGGCAGGCTCTCACAGCTGGAGGAGACGTGCTGCGGCCACGTGGACCTCGATTGCCTTCCGACGCTTCCCCTGGGTCTTGAGCTTTTTCTTTAGATGCTCATCGGCGGATTAAATCATTGTATCGATGCGGCGAGCTGAACCGGAGATCTTGCAGGGCTCTTTTGATGCGGGCAGGGCAATTAAAAATTGGGGGCGTGGAGAGTCTCCAGAGCGGGGTCGAAGGGTCCCACGACTACTAGAGCAGGGTCGAAGGGTCCCGTGAATCGGCACCTACCCATCTCCAGAGCGGGGTCGTGGAAGCGACGGAGCTCCATGCTGGAGGGGGAGAAGGAGGCAGCTCGGGCGGCGGAGTCGGCAGCGCTGGGAAGGTACTACAAAGATCTGCCGACCGGTGATTTACCCTCAACCTCAGACGACCGTAAAGATCTACCGATGCAGATTCGACGCCAAGCACTGCAATCATTGCAACTACCCAACATGTCCGATCAATACCAAACAGAGGAGAGAGGAGAGAGAGAGAAAATTGTTGTGATTTTAAATTGTTATACCGTAAGTGCACAGCGTCTATCTGATAGACAGTGGCAAATACGGGTCGATCCCACAGAGACTTGATTGAAAACTGATTAAAGAAAAGATTAATGATTAAACTAGTACGGAAATATCTCCAAAGGAGAGCGAGTGGATTTATATTTTTAATTAATGCTAATTAAAACAAACGCAAAGAGAAAAATGCAATAAAATAAAGGTTATGGAGAATCAATGGATGAGAACAAGGGTTTCGGGGTTACACTTGGACATTCACGAATAATATTGATTATTTATCTCAGTTGGGGTAGAATGGCGTGTTCATCCCAACCGGAAGATTTAACAATTGAAATCTAAGAATCTTTAATCTTAGATCTAGACAGTTGACGATTAGCGTGAAAGAACTTGTTGCACGACACAGGGACTCTCCCTAGCATCCGGCGTAACCTGGGTCAACGCCGAATCTTAAAGAGTTTATAGAAATGTCAATGTCTCTTTGAGAAGTTGAATCACAGAGCAGTCTATTTCTATAGATTAAAGATTTGAATTATAATAAAATAATAATAATCATACGATGGTTATTCAAAACGTTCAGAACGATACTACAGTGCTGTAGAAACTTCCCTACGCATCTACTATGACTGGAGTCAATAATAGAAACAAGCGAATATGCAAGCATGCGGTATTTAATAAAGATTATGAAACAACCAAAGACCAGATTATATTAATGCATAAACGGGAATCAATATTATTCATAAATAAACCAAGTTTCACCCCTAGCCCTAGCTAGGGATTTAGCTACGCATATTCATACAATTCATAACGAAAATATAAATGCGAGCAAACTCCATTATGGATGACGAGCATATGTGTGAGGCTTCTGGCGAGGATGACGACGCGTCTTCGACGATGGCGGCGTGCGGCTTCGTGATGATGGAGCGTGGCGTAGTCGGAGAAGATGGATGATCTGATGCGGGTTGTAGATGAAAGATGGTAGGAGCTGATGGGTCCGGTCGTCCAAAAGCTACCCCCCCTCCTTGGTTTAGTTGGGATAGGTTATATAGGGAGAGGGAAGATGAGAGAGAGAGGTCCGGTCGTGCATGCTTCAACGCAAGGGACAGTTATGATTGGGTGTGAGAGAAACGTAGGAGAGAGAGAAATTCGGTGGGGACGTGCATGGCTCGGGCCGATCGGGTAGGGGCTGATGTTTAGTTATTAGAGAGAGAATCCTGGAGAGAGAATTAAGGAGGGAGAAAGGGAAGCTCGGTGGGGGGGTTCGGCTACAGCTGGGTTTCTTGGTTTTTGGTTTTAGAGAGAGAAAAAACCAGGGTCCTGATTAGGCAAGGAAGAGAGAGAGAAGTTTGGTATGGGGTAGATAAGGAATGAGAGAGAGAGAAGATCGGAGCTCAGCCGATCGGGTCAGTACTTTTTTTAGAGAGAGAAAATATGGGCGTGGGGTACTCGGTGTGTATGAGCTGGGTACATGAACGGTTGTGATTTAGTGGGAAAGAAAGAGAGGCTCTGATGGGATCCGGTTTTAGAGAGAGAAAGGAGAGAAAGAAACGAAAGAGAGAGTGGATCCCGGGCTACAGCTGGGGATCCGGTTTTGATGGGCTTGGGCTGAATAAGGGAAGAAAGGGACGGCTGTGATTCGAATCCGGATAGTTATGATCAAGTGAGGTGGAGACGGGCTGTGGACGGTTAAGGTGCCCATGCATGCATTGAGAGCACATGGAAGCTAAGGACGGCTGTGATTAAATCGAACGGGTAAGGGCTGCATGCATGGGTTTGTCAAGGTGGTAGGCCGGAGTGTATGCATGGGTTTGGACGGGTTGTGATCGGGTCGGACCGAGTTGATTGGACGGTGGGTGCATGCATGGGGCTTGGGTGTAATGGAGTGCAGGTGGAGCTTGGGTTTCAATGGATGGCTGTTATGGGTTGATGCATTGTAAGGGACTTTGGTTGGACAAAATGGACGGCTGGGGTCAAATGGTCCGTGAGAGAAACTTGGGCTCATATAAGGGAAATGATCGGTTAAAGGGATGAGAGAAAGATCGAAAGAAAAGAACACGATAGGCTTAGGTAACCATCCGAGCCGTTCGAACTCATCAAGTCCTTGGCATTTGCATAGTCCTTCAGTGATCCGAAGGTAGGAATATGTTGAGCTGGTGACGTCAGATCGCCCGACTCAAACAACTGTTCTTTTCTACATCCCTCGTCATAAGGGCCTCCAAACGGGTTGTACAGCCTCCATCAAATTGCCGTGAGAATATCCATGGCTTGGTCATGAAGTCCTTGAGCTGACTGCATCGAAAATCAGATCAATTCCTTGAAAAACACACATGAAATGACGCTTATCAGATTCAAACGTGATTATCGATAAAAGGATAATTTGGACTTCCGTGCTTCGTATTTTTCATGCATGCAATGTATGAAAGCAAACCAATATGCCGTTGGATTCGTATGAGAGTCTACTATATCGTAGTGCAAAGAAACTAATACAGTTTACATGTATTATGAAAGTTTTACGTAGCAAAGTGATGCTATGTGCATGATAAAGAAGGGATAATTCGCACCAAATGGACACTCAACACACCCCCAAACTTGAATCTTTCTCGTCCTCGAGAAAGCAAGCAAAATAAACGACGAAAATAATAGAAGAATAAAAATAACTTAACTCACTTTCGCAGGAATCGAGATTGCACTTAGCACGTGCAACAAGCCGTTAAACCGCCCGGTTGCCCCAGTGGACGAGTTTTGTCTCGTGAGGGTTTGCAGTGAATCTACCAACAAAATTCAAACTTTTATTATTATTTTTTTAAAAAAAAATAAAAATAAAAATAAGAAATAAGAAAATTCTGCTTCATAGAATAATTAAAAAGTACTAAAAAATAGAATTTCTAAGGTACAAGACTTACAAGGTATCTAACCCAAGCTTCGGCTTTCGAAGTAAGCACTTTAGGTTCTAACTATTAGTTTCCCGTTAGAAAAGATCAAGGTCAACTATGCTCGAGTGCACGGTATTGTCTGAGCTAAACACAACTGGGGGTTTGGTTCTCTACACTCATATCATTCTAATAGTCTCCTAGAACGGTCAAAGTCGACCTTAGAACCTGAGTCAAAACCAGCTAATCTAGACAGGCTAGTGAGAGTTGTGGATATTCACCTTAATACCTTTCTGCTTTATATGTGATATTCCAGTTTCCCCACATTATTTATAGCGACGGCTTTCACACTATTTTCTTTTTTTTCTTTTTTTTTCGGTCTTATTTTTTTTTGGGTCTAATTATATATCCCTTCCTAACTTGTACCATGCTAGCTGCACTCTATGCCCATGACACGTGCCAACGCTCTCACGAGTTAGGTAGTCATCCTCATGTTGCCTTTATATTTGATTCACTCTGCATCTATAGGATCATTCTCATAACCCTATCGACCAGGCTTCACTCATACTAGGGCATACAGGTTAAGGCTTTTATATAATTAGGTCCTAGACTATGCTAATAGGTAGCCCTTTTCGTTATACCTTAGAATTCATTGGTCGCTTTTCTAATGATATTTTTTTCAAACCAAGTGAACCAGATCCGCATGGTTCATCAGGACTCCAAGCGACTATTAGGTGATATGAAGCTTAGAATCTAGACCCTAGAGGTGTAAGTCAGATGTGAAGTGAAAAGTCAAGTCTAGTTTGTTTTGACAATCTCTAAAAGGTTACTAAGGGTCAGAACCATATTTGACATACTTTTCTAGCTGATCCTTGGACTTTATACCTTGATTATCAAGTGCCTTATAGTCCTATTCGAGTAAGATAAAATTAGACTATAAAACCTGAAATAAAGGTGAAATATATGTATAAATTTTTTTTTCGAAAAGAACAAAAAGGACTGCAAAAATAATACGATAAGAAACTAAAATATAAAAAAGAAAATAAAAACATGCAAATACAAATTTCTATAGATTTCTATACGAACGCTGTAGTTTTGGTAGGGGACTACAGACTAGACACACATACACGAAGATGTATGTGCCGAGCTGTCCCACTACAGCGTAAGTTGATGTATTATTATTACTATTATTTAAAAAAAAACAAATTTTTGTCATTTAATTTTTAAATTTTTTTTAAAAAAAATAAAAACTAGAGAAGAATGAAAGCTAATAATTTTTTTTTTGTGGAAATTAGATGCAAGCATGATTTTGTAAAAGGTACACCATACCCCCAAACTTAAATTAGACATTATCCTCAATGTATGAATTATACATGCTCATGAATGAGATGATAGCATTATTGGACATCATTTTTTTTAATGACATGTATATAAAATAAAAGTACAAAGTTTTAAGGATGGACAGTACCTTATAAGTTCTTTGTAGCCTCGTTACCTGCAAAATGTTAGTACTACAAAGAAAAAAAAAACAAAGCGACTAAACAAACTAATAAAGACAAGCAGATGCGAATAAATAAAAATAAAAATTTGGATTGTTATAATACAAATGAGTTTTTCAGCAGATGAAATTTTCAAAAAGAAAAAAGAGTAGTCATCAATTGAAAAATTATCTTCTATAGTATACATTGGGCATGTTTCTACATGACTCTCCTTTATTCTATGAGAGTTCATCCTATATTGTGCTTCATGATTTTTCTTTTCAAATGGAATGATATAAGATTCATTATTATACTATATATTCCACCATGTATCATCTATATTATCTTTGAAAATTTTGTATAATTGAATTTTCTGATTTTGGATGAATTGAGGAAAAAATAAATCAGAAAATATATCTTCTTCACCCAAATATGTATGTTGAAACTCAGATAGCAGAGTTTGTAGGTCAATGTATGATTTTTCGATAATAATTGGATGATCAATCATGATATCATTAATTTCAAGATTTGTTGATAGAGCATTGGCTTTTTTAGCAAACATATCACTAACAATGATATAAGGAGGATTATGGGTGGCATCTAGTAATGCAGTGATTGTATTGATATGATCATCAATATCCAAATTCTTTCCAAAATATACAAGGCAGATTTTCAGTGTGTCATCATAGTTTACTTGTGATACAAAACTTTCTTTTTATTCTTGCAAGTAGTTGATCTCTTCTACTTCATCACTTTCATCTCTAGGTTGTTTGCTCACATTAAATATATTGACTTGTATTGTCATGTTACCGAAAGAAATATTCATGACACCATTCCGACAGTTGATTAATACATTCGATGTTGATAGGAAAGGTCGCCCTAATATTACTGGTACTCGATTAGTAAATTCAGTTAGTGGTTTTGTATCAAAGATCACAAAGTCAACAGGGAATACAAATTCTCCCACTTTGATTAGGACGTCTTTTACTATCCCTTTTGGATATCGGATTGAAGCATTAGCTAGCTGGAGAGTTAATTTAATGGGTTTTAACTCCCCCATACCTAGCTCTTTATATATGGAATATGGATGGAGGTTGACACTTGCACCTAAGTCGAGCAAAGCTTTCTCAATATGATATTCTCCTATTTCACAGGAAATGGTAGGACAACCAGGGTCCTTATATTTAATAGGGGTTGAGCATGAAATAACTGAACTAGACTGCTGAACCAGAAATGCTCTCTTGGGTACATTAGTTGCTCTCTTAAAAGTGCAAAGATCCTTTAAGAATTTAGCTTATGTAGGTATTTGTTGGATTACATCTAAGAGTGGAATATTAATTTTTACTTGCTTGAAGACTTCAAGCATATTATCCGTTTGCATTTTCTTCTTTGCTGGTTCTAACCTTTGAGGATATGGGGCTCTAGGGATGTAAGTTCTAAGAGGTGATTCACTAGGTGATGCAATGTTTACAGTATCATGTCTTGTGTGCTCCCTAGTTTCCTCTTGTGCTTTTGGCTCCTCTTTAGATGTTTCTTCAGTTCTTATGTCATTCTGCCTAAGTTCCTCAGTTTCCTTAGGAGGTTCTATCATGTTATCAACTTGTCGTCCTGACCTAAGTGTAGTGATTGCATTTGCCTGCTCATGGCATTTTCCTTTGATGTCATGAACTTCAAATTGACCCCTTGGATTTGACCCTTTAGGGTTAGTCTCAGGATGACTTGGGAATGTACCCTTATCTCTTGTATTCAAAGAATCAGCTAGTTGGCTCACAGTATATTCTAACTTTGCAATAGATTGTGTGTTATCACTAATGCTTTGTGAGGTGCTCTGTTAGAATTGAAGGGTATTCTGGGCTAATAGTTTCATCGTTTCCTCTAGAGAATTGATTCTTTGATTATTTGGGTTAGGGATGGCATTCTGTATGGATGGCTTTTGAAATCCTAGAGATGGTACAGACTGAAATGGGCCACCTTGGTATGCACCCATAGTCCATAAAAAATTTGGATGATTCTTCCATCCTTTATTGTAAGTGTTTGAATATGGATTATGCTTTTGTTGATTATCAAAATGATTATTTTGATACAAAGCATTGATTCTTTCCATATTATTTTCTTGTCTCCCTGACATCGGGCATCGATAATCTGTATGGGCAGGCTCATTACAAATTTAACAAATGGAAAAACTAGGTTCATTGTTGCCACTCATAGTTTGATTAAGGCTTAATGCCTCTAAGGTATTTGAAGCGGAAGTCTTATTTCCTTGATTCATTTCTAGAGCTTCTAAGCGTCTCATCACAATGTCTAGTTTAGCTTCTGCTTCTAATTTAGGTTCAACTTTATAGAATCCACTTTGCGTAGTAGGGGGGATTTCCTAAAATCTTCTTTGATTGGTTCTCACTGTAGTGTATTCTCTGCAATTTCTTCTAAGTAGGTCCAGTCTTGATCTGCTATCTTTTTGGTGAACTCATTATTACAACATGATTCTATCATGATCTTAGATGGGTAGTTCAATCCTTCATAAAGGATTTGGACTAGTCTAATTTTTTCAAAGCCATGGTGTGGACAGTGCAGGAGTAGGTCCTTAAATCTTTCTATGTATTTATAGAGAGCCTCACCTTCTATTTGGTGAAACACATTCAAGGCCTGACGAATCGAGGCCGTCTTTTATTTAGAATAGAATTTTTTATAAAAGAACTCGAGTAGGCTTACCCAAGTAGTTATGGATCCAGCTTGTAAGGCATAAAGCCATGCTTTAGCCTTCTCTTTTAGTGAAAACGGGAATAATCTAAGTTTGAGATTTTCTTCGGACATATTATCGAATTTCATTGTTTCACATATGTCCTCGAATTCCCTCATGTGTTGATATGGATTTTCCTGCTCCATTCCCCGAAAGACGGGGAGCATTTGGATTAAGCCAGATTTTAATTCAAATTTTGCATTAGTGGTGGGTAGGGTTATGCAAGAACGTTGTGTAGCCGTAGTGGGATACATATAATCCCCTAAGGTGATTGCTTGCGACTGTTCCGCCATTTCTAAGATATTATTATAATTAATTCTAACTAATCTTTTTCTTACAAGTGCCTAAACTGTGGACTATGTGTCCAGATTAATGTGCCAATTAAGTAATAGTAGTTTGACTAATATAAAGATATGCTAGTAAAGAAAACAGAGTACGTACTTTATCAGAATACTTATGCAAATAGAGAATCTATTATTATGCAATGCAACACCCTAGCAAATGGTTTCTATCGATGTAAGGTTGAGTGTACACCTTAGATTGAGACACACATACAACTATAAGAGATGTATGTGCCGAGCTGGCGACAACCTTACCAAATTGTGATGCAATTCGATTATTCAATCTACGGTGAAAGTTTGCACATTAACTGATTACCCTAATTACTACGGTTGTTGAATTAGCAAGAGTAAGCAATAGGAGTAATCAAATCCCACTGACTAGAGAGGCATGGATAAGGATTTGAGTACTTACCTTTGCGATGATTATGCACGTTTTCCCTTGAGCGTGTAGATACCTGAAAAGTAAAACACAATAAAGGATAAGTACTAAGGAGATAAACTACGAACGAGAATAACTAAAATTCTAATTTTTAATTTTTAATTTTTTTTTAAAGCAAATAAAAACTAAACTTTAACAGTTTTCAAACTCAAGTCCCCGGCAACAGTGCCAAAAACTTGTTGTGATTTTAAATTATTATATCGCAAGTGCACGGCGTCTATCTGATAGACAGTGACAAATACGGGTCGATCCCACAGAGACTTGATTGAAAACTGATTAAAGAAAAGATTAATGATTAAACTAGTACGAAAATATCTCCAAAAGAGAGCGAGTGGATTTATATTTTTAATTAATGCTAATTAAAACAAACGCAAAGAGAAAAACGTAATAAAATAAAGGTTATGGAGAATCAATGGATGAGAACTAAGGTTTCGGGGTTACACTTGGACATTCACAAATAATATTGATTATTTATCTCAGTTGGGGTAGAATGGCGTGTTCATCCAAACCGGAAGATTTAACAATTAAAATCTGAGAACCCATGACATAATCATTTCATCCAAATCAACGAACAATTCTTGTCGTTCTAGGTTGGAAGAACATAGTGAATGGGTTGAAGTGACAATTGACGTGTTAATGGTTATCATATGTTTATGGAAAACAATCATAATTGCCCATGATCTAAATTATTTCTATATTATAGTTCACTTATATTCACTATAATGTAAAGCATGAAGTAGGGTTTTCGTATTGTCATTTTTCATTTACTGGAAAATAATTACTTAGCATGAGAAATCCTTTCATATAATACGCTATTTGATGGATAATATTGGAAAACCACCTATTTCATGGTCTATATTAGTTACCCATCGTGATCATTTCCTCATTCTTTCTATTGTTCAGTTATGTTATCTTGAAATATAATCTTGATGACAAACCTTCTAGCTCAGAAGCTAGACCAAAAGAAGGTACGCTATCGTCTTTTTTTAAAAAAAAAATCACTTTCCTCAATCTTGATACTCAGAATCAATTTTGTACTTCATCCCTATATTATATGTCTCCCTTGCTATTTTCGTTTCTCAATCCTCTTCCTTCCTATTTGTGTGTGAAGCTAGGGGATGGGTAGGTGCCGATTCGTCAATTTCTTTCCCCCCTCTTTCAAATTCAGAACTAAATGTAGAGAGAGGGAGGGAGAGAAATAGAAAGAAAAAGGATTGATGAAAGGCCCTGGTGTTAGATGAGATAATCAACTATGTGCAGTTCTTGAAGAATCAGGTTGAGGTAAAACAAACTTTCATGCATTTATTGTACTACAGCTTCACCGTTGACACTTTCTGCTGTCGGGGCTGCAGTCCTCGAATGGCTCTCACAGCTGGAGGAGACGTGCTGCGGCCACGTGGACCTCGATTGCCTTCCGACGCTTCCCCTGGGTCTTGAGCTTCTTCTTTAGATGCTCATCAGCGGATTAAATCATTGTATCGATGCGGCGAGCTGAACTGGAGATCTTGCAGGGCTCTTTTGATGTGGTCAGGGCGGTTAAAAATTGGGGGCGTGGAGAGTCTCCAGAGCGGGGTCGGAGGGTCCTACGACTGCTAGAGCGGGGTCGAAGGGTCCCACGAATCGGCACCTACCCATCTCCAGAGCAGGGAAGCGACGGAGCTCCATGCTGGAGGGGAAAAAGGAGGCAGCTCGGGCGGCGGAGTCGGCAGCGCTAGGAAGGTACTACAAAGATCTGCCGACCGGTGATTTACCCTCAACCTCGGACGACCGTAAAGATCTACTGATGCAGATTCGACGCCAAGCACTGCAATCATTGCAACTACCCAACATGTCCGATCAATACCAAACAGAGGAGAGAGGAGATAGAGAGAAAATTGTTGTGATTTTAAATTGTTATACCGCAAGTGCACGGCGTCTATTTGATAGACAGTGGCAAATACGGGTTGATCCCACAGAGACTTGATTGAAAACTGATTAAAGAAAAGATTAATGATTAAACTAGTACGGAAATATCTCCAAAGGAGAGCGAGTGGATTTATATTTTTAATTAATGCTAATTAAAACAAACGCAAAGAGAAAAACGCAATAAAATAAAGGTTATGGAGAATCAATGGATGAGAACTAGGGTTTCGGGGTTACACTTGGACATTCACTAATAATATTGATTATTTATCTCAGTTGGGGTAGAATGGCGTGTTCATCCCAACCGGAAGATTTAACAATTGAAATCTGAAAATCTTTAATCTTAGATCTAGACAGTTGACGATTACCGTGAAAGAACTTGTTGCACGACACAAGGACTCTCCCTAGCATCCGGCGTAACCTGGGTCAACGCCGAATCTTAAAGAGTTTATAGAAGTGTCAACGTCTCTTTGAGAAGTTGAATCACAGAGCAGTCTATTTCTATAGATTAAAGATTTGAATTATTATAAAATAATAATAATCATACGATGGTTATTCAAAACGTTCAGAACGATACTACAGTGCTGTAGAAACTTCACTACGCATCTACTATGACTGGAGTCAATAATAGAAACAAGCGAATATGCAAGCATGCGGTATTTAATAAAGATTATGAAATAACCAAAGACGAGATTACATTAATGCATAAACGGGAATCAATATTATTCATAAATAAACCAAGTTTCACCCCTAGCATTAGCTAGGGGTTTAGCTACGCATATTCATACAATTCATAACGAAAATATAAATACGAGCAAACTCCATTATGGATGACGAGCGTGTGTGTGAGGCTTCTGGCGAGGATGACGGCGCATCTTCGACGATGGCGGCGTGCGGCTTCGTGATGATGGAGCGTGGCGTAGTCAGAGAAGATGGATGATCTGATGCGGGTTGTAGATGAAAGATGGTAGGAGCTGATGGGTCCGGTCGTCCAAAAGCTACCCCCCCTCATTGGTTCAGTTGGGATATGTTATATAGGGAGAGGGAAGATGAGAAACGTGGGAGAGAGAGAAATTCGGTGGGGACGTGCATGGCTCGGGCCGATCGGGTAGGGGCTGATGTTTAGTTATTAGAGAGAGAATCCCGGAAAGAGAATTAAGGAGGGAGAGAGGGAAGCTCGATGGGGAGGTTTGTGGGGGAAAATCTTCGTGCCAACCCGAAGACTTTGCCGCACCAGTCAATTGAGGTTCGAGTCGAAGATCGTTGTTCGATCTGTTGATTGGAGTTGCCATTCTCAATACACAAACAGAGAGAGATGCAATCAGAGAGTTGACAGGAGATGTGATCTCGGAGTTTAGCCGAAGCCTACGTCTCCGTGCTATAGGGAGCAACCCGAATCCACTATCACTTAGATCAAAGTGACCTCGATAGGCCGAGTGTCACTTAAGTGTTTTTGATCTCTTCAGAGACAAGAAGAAGATCGAGGGGAGTTGAGAGAGTGGAATGCTGGAATCCAGAGCTCTGGTTTCTGAAAATCAGATCTCAGAACTGGAAAATCGGATCCTCTACATTTGAGGGGTCTGCTATTTAAAGAAAAATTCTGGAGTAGATGGCGGTTTCTGGTTGCTTCTGGAAGAAACTCCAGGCAGGGCTGGTGGGTCCAGTGGCTGTCTCCTGGGGATTCCACAGGCAGGGTTGGTGGGTCCCGCTATAGTCTTCGGGGGCCCACCAGGCAGGGCCGGTAGGTCCCGCTGTTGTCTTCGGGGGCCCACCAGGCAGGGCCGGTGGGTCCCACTGTTGTCTTCGGGGGCCCACCAGGCAGGGCCGGTGGGTTCCGCTGTAATCTTTGGGGGCCCACCAGGCGGGGCCGATGGGTCCCATTGCTGTCTTCGGGGGCCCACCAGGCAGGGCCGGTGGGTCATGCTGTTGTCTTCGGGGGCCCACCAGGCAGGGCCGGTGGGTCCCACTGTAGTCTTCGGGGGCCCACCAAGCAGGGCCGGTGGGTCCCACTGTTGTCTTCGAGGGCCGACCAGGCAGGGCTGGTGGGTCCCGCTGTAACCTTTGGGGGCCCACTAGGCGGGGCCGGTGGGTCCCGTTGTTGTCTTCGGGGGCCCACCAAGCAGAACCGGTGGGTCCCGCTGTTGCCTTCGGGGGCCCACCAGGCAGGGCCGGTGGGTCCCGCTGTAGTCTTCGGGGGGCCACCAGGTAGGGCCGGTGGGTCCCGCTGTAGTCTTCGGGGGCCCACTAGGCAGGGCCGGTGGGTCCCGATGTTGTCTTCGGGGGCCCACTAGGCAGGGCCGGTGGGTCCCGCTGTTTGCCGACTTCTTGCCAAAATTTGCGCCCACAGTTACCCCCTCCAAGTTAGCTAAGAGGCCACCTTGGCTGGCTTGGATTATTGGTGCAAAGCTAACGACCCCCTGTCACAAATGCAAAGGAGTTTGTCGAGTGTTAGTGCCAAAGGACTGATCAGTCGAACTTGACCGATCGGTCGAAGTTGATCGATCGGTCGAAGTTGACCGATCGATCAAAGTTGACTTTGACCGATCGGTTAAGTTTAACCGGTCGGTGTCAAAGTGATCGGTCAAAAAACACAGTTTTTTGACCGATCCAGTAGAAGTTCGACCGATCGATCGAGGTGATCGGTCGAGGTGATCGGTCAAAGTGATCGGTCAAGGTGATCGATCAAGGTAATCAATAAAAGTGATCGGTCAAATTCAACCAGTCAAGGTCGAAGTAATCGGTCAAAAAATATAGTTTTTTGACCGATCCAGTAGAAATTCGACCGATCGGTCAAGGTGATCGGTCGAGGTGATCGGTCAAAGTGATCGGTCAAATTCAACCGGTCGAGGTCGAAGTGATCGGTCAAAAAATATAGTTTTTTGACCGATCCAGTAGAAATTCGACCGATCGGTCAAGGTGAAGTTTTCATCGATCTGGTATGATCGACCGATCGATCAATTTTGACCGATCGGAGGTTCAGAGTTGAGTAGCCGCTGGTTTTGATAGCTAAGCTGGGAATGAGTCCAGCAAGTCGATTGGTCTTCTTAACAGGGTGATCAAGTGCTGGTAATCGATCGGGTGCAGGCCGTCGATGGAAGGTGAGGGTATGAACACCTTCGTGTCCGTTATGGCACCGAAGGGAGAAGTTGAGGATGGCATGGTATGTGCGATCAGGTAGAGATTAGGTTGAGGGAGGGAGGAGGATTGATTGTAGCTACAGATGACCCATTGAGAGAAGAAGGTTGATTGATCGGTGAATGATCATAGAAGTAGTTCGTCGAGTTGCCGATCTCCGATCTGCTGCTCGCCGCTCGGGTGCCGTTCATGTTGAGGGCGAAGGGCTGCTGTCGGAGAGAAGCCGATTGGGTAGGTGTTGCCGATTGAAGCCGAGGGAGGCGTAGAGGGGGCCGCTGCCGGATCAATTACCTGCAACGGCTTGGAGGGAAGGAGACGCTGCTACTGGCCCCAATCGAGTGGGTGTGGTCGTGCCGATCGGGTGATTTTATCCGATCGGGCGAATTTGTCCGATCGGACAAATTCGATCGATCGAATCTGAGCTGATCGGCTGGAAATACACGTCTGGCTCCAGATCCAATGGATATTTGGCCGATCAGGTGGAGGACGAAGGGGAAAAAGGGGATCGAGGTTGCCGATCGATAGAATTTACACTAAATCGGGCAAAAACACCTCTAATCAACCGATCCTTCGAATTCTGACCGGTTGCCAGCGACCGATCGGTCGTGGGCAACCGATCAGTGGTCTTGAATCGAGGCTCGGGGGTCGGTGTTGCGAGGGGAGGAGCTGCTTGCCGGTGTATGGAAGAGGAGATTGGCGATTTGTAGCCGTCGGTTGCCGCTCGGTGTAGAGATCATCGATTGGTTGCCAGTTGCCGATCAGATGCCGGGGAGTTGTGGCCGATCGGGGATGAGATCGGGAGGGGCGGAGCTTCATCGCTTCGTGGTCGTCGGTGGGAGAGAAGGAGAGCTCTGGGTACGGCTGTCATGGGCTTCAACTGCTGCCGCTGCCTCACTTTTGTGAATGAAGTGAGTCACGGGCTTCAACTGTGGCCGTTGATTTACACCTTTGATGCTTGGTGAAGACTCGGTGGTACTTTCCCATTTGGTTGGTTGGTAACTCTCTCTTTGATTGCAGTTTGTATTGGGCATCACTTGAGAGTGGGTGACATGTGGTCCATGTGGATGGATGCCATTTGTGCTTTGGTTGACTCAATGCCCTCCAATCCGTAGATTTGAAAGAAGCAATGCTACTCACACATTTTTTCAATATAAATAGTATCCTTCTCCTTGATTGCAATCTAGTCCTTGGGTGACTGAATGTATTGATTCTTTCATATGTCGAGCATTTGGGCCAATGCGTCTTGTAGGAAAGTGCGAGTCATGGCTGTTGATGCTGCACTCGACAAGTGTCAAGACACTTTTTTGATATGTCGCTGGCTGACCCTTTGCAAATTGTATTGAGTCTTGGCCAATCAGTTGAGACAACCAGTTACTGTCTAAAGGTTGATGGTAGTCAGAAGATCGACCACCGACCGACCGTTTGCAGCACTGGACGTCATGTTGCGATCGTAAGCCCTCTCACAGTAGTTGGTGCTTGCTAACTTAGGAAAGCAATTGAATGTCTGGGTGTTCTGAATAGAATTTGAATGTCTTACTACTGAATAGTGTTGAAGCCATGAGCGAAGACTTCGATTTAATGCCGAGACTCAGGTCTCGGACTTTGCTGCCAAATACTAGGACTAAGTATGGACTTTGTTCGAATGTTGCGGTTCATGCCTCAGACTTTGCCCGCGAATGTCAAAGTTGTCTCCTTGATTCCGAGACGATGTCTTGGGATTTGGAGGGTGCCGAGGTGGTGAAGCCTGCCTCGGATTGTCTTCGAACGTCAAGGTTGTCTCCTTGGGCTTGTTTGAATGATGAAGGTTAGAATTCGAAGTATTTAGCGTAGTGCCTTTGTATCGACTGGACTTAGGCAAAGCGCCGTTTCAGTCGAACCTACGTCTCAGGCACGTAGCTTTGTACTATTGCAGGCTAGTCGGTCGTGTCGCAACGCGATCCAATCTAACTGTGGTGAGTCACGGGCGCATGTGTCCTTACGTGACAACGGGAGCATGTGCAACACCAATGATTCGGAGTACTCAGCGTAGTGCCTTTGTATCGGTCGACTTAGGCGAACGCCGTTTCAGTCGAACCTACGTCTCAGGCACGTAGCTTTGTACTGTTGCAGGTTAGTCGGTCGTGTCGCAACGCGAACCGATCTAACTGTGGTGAGGCACGGACGCATGTGTCCTTACTTGATAACGGGAGCGTGTGCAACACCAATGATTCAGAGTACTCAGCGTAGTGCCTTTGTATCGGTCGACTTAGGCGAACGTCGTTTCAGTCGAACCTACGTCTCAGGCACATAGCTTTGTACTGTTGCAGGTTAGTCGATTGTGTCGCAACGCGAACCGATCTAACTGTGGTGAGGCACGGACGCATGTGTCCTTACTTGACAACGGGAGCGTGTGCAACACCAATGATTCGGAGTACTTAACGTAGTGCCTTTGTATCGGTCGACTTAGGCGAATGCCGTTTCAGTCGAACCTACGTCTCAGGCACGTAGCTTTGTACTGTTACAGTTTGATCGACCTTGGAGCATTGGTTGGATAGAATTTGAAATGAAATTGGACGAGGCGGCGACCACCCTGAACTTTCTCTTCGAGTGCCAAGACAGGGAGTGTGCCTCGGACTTTGCATTCGAGTGCCAAGGTTGTCTCCTTGGGCTTCGCCGAATGTCGAGGTAGCGAGTGCACCTCGGACTTTGCATTCGAGTGCCAAGGTTGTCTCCTTGGTCTTCGCCAAATACCGAGGCAGCGAGTGTGCCTCGAACTTTGTGGATATGTAACACATACCTTTGCATATCACCTCGTTGTAGTCTTTAGGTGAGCCCTTTCGTTTCGAACATCACCCCCAATGTAGGGATTGGAGGAGAGTCAGAATTAAAAGGCTTAGGATATTGATGGGAGATATCGACGATGGATTGTCTAGAAAGAGCGAGTTGTTGGATTGAAGTTGAGCCGCTGACTCATTGAGCGAGTCTCGGGTCGAAACTGATATCGTTGTGAGTAACTTCCCTCTGGATGATCCTGATAGAGTCTTCGTCATTCAGTGAAAGCGGAGGAAGCAACCAGATTGCTCGTGTCCAATAGGTTGTCCGCTCAACCGAGGGAGCTGAGAAGTTTGACTTTGAAGATCAGTTGTCTGCTCAACCGATCCGATGTTGTCGTCAAGAGCACTGAGCTTTTCGAACGGATGCCACAGACGGTGCCAAACTGTGGGGGAAAATCTTCGTGCCGACTAGAAGACTTCACCGCACCAGTCAATTGAGGTTCGAGTCGAAGATCGTTGTTCGATCTGTTGATTGGAGTTGCCGTTCTCAATACACAAACAAAGAGAGATGCAATCAAAGAGTTGGCAGGAGATGTGATCTCGGAGTTCAGCCGAAGCCTACGTCTCCGTGCTATAGGGAGCAACCCGAATCCACTATCACGTAGATCAAAGTGACCTCGACAGGCCGAGTGTCACTTAAGTATTTTTGATCTCTTCAGAGACAAGAAGAAGATCGAGGGGAGTTGAGAGAGTGGAATGCTGGAATCCAGAGCTCTGGTTTCTGAAAATCAGATCTCAGAACTGGAAAATCGGATCCTCTATATTTGAGGGGTCTGCTATTTATAAAAAAATTCTTAAGTAGATGGCGGTTTCTGGTTGCTTCTGGAAGAAACTCCAGGCAGGGCTGGTGGGTCCCGTGGCTGTTTCCTGGGGATTCCACAGGCAGGGTCGGTGGGTCCCGCTGTAGTCTTCGGGGGCCCACCAGGCAGGGCCGGTGGGTCCCGTTGTTGTCTTCCGGGGCCCACCAGGCAAGGCCGGTGGGTCCCGCTGTTGTCTTCGGGGGCCCACCAGGCAGGGCCGGTGGGTCCCGTTGTAATCGTTGGGGGCCCACCAGGCGGGGCCGGTGGGTCCCGTTGTTGTCTTCGGGGGCCCACCAGGCAGGGCCGGTGGGTCTCGCTGTTGTGTTCAGGGGCCCACCAGGCAGGGCCGGTGGGTCCCGCTGTAGTCGTCGGGGGCCCACCAGGCAGGGCCGGTGGGTCTCGCTGAAGTCTTCGGGGGCCCACCAGGCAGGGCCGGTGGGTCCCGCTGTTGTCTTCGGGGGCCCACCAGGCAGGGCCGGTGGGTCCCACTGTAATCTTTGGGGGCCCACCAGGTGGGGCCGGTGGGTCCCGTTGTTGTCTTCGGGGGCCCTCCAGGCAGGGCCGGTGGGTCCCGCTGTTGTCTTCGGGGGCCCACCAGGCAGGGCCGGTGGGTCCCGCTGTAGTCTTCGGGGGCCTACCAGGCACGGCCGGTGGGTCCCGCTGTTGTCTTCGGGGGACCACCAGGCAGGACCGGTGGGTCCCGCTGTTTGCAGACTTCTTGCCAAAATTTGCACCCACAGGGTTCGACTACAGCTGGGTTTCTCGGTTTTGGGTTTTAGAGAGAAAAAAAACCAGGGTCCTGATTAGGCAAGGAAGAGAGAGAGAGAAGTTGGGTATGGGGTAGATAAGGAATGAGAGAGAGACACGATCGGAGCTCAGCCGATCGGGTCAGTGCTTTTTTTAGAGAGAGAAAATATGGGCGTGGGGTACTCGGTGTGTATCTGGGTACATGAACGGTTGTGATTTAGTGGGAAAAAAAGAGAGCTCTGATGGGATCCGGTTTTAGAGAGAGAAAGGAGAGAAAGAAATGGAAAAGAGAGAGAGTGGATCCCGGGCTACAGCTGGGGACCCGGTTTTGATGGGCTTGGGCTGAATAAGGGAAGAAAGGGACGGCTGTGATTCGGATCCGGATGGTTGTGATCAAGTGAGGTGGAGACGGGATGTGGACGTTTAAGGTGCCCATGCATGCATTGAGAGCACATGGAAGCTAAGGACGGCTGTGATTAAATCGGACGAGTAAGGGCTGCATGCATGGGTTTGTCAAGGTGGTAGGCCGGAGTGTATGCATGGGTTTGGACGGATGGTTGTGATCGGGTCGGACCGAGTTGATTGGATGGTGGGTGCATGCATGGGGCTTGGGTGTAATGGAGTGCAGGTAGAGCTTGGGTTTCAACGGATGGTTGTTATGGGTTAATGCATTGTAAGGGACTTTGGTTGGACAAAATGGACGGCTGGGGTCAAATGGTCCGTGAGAGAAACTTGGGCTCATGCAAGGGAAAGGATCGGTTAAAGGGATGAGAGAAAGATCGAAAGAAAAGAACACGATAGGCTTAGGTAACCATCCGAGCCATTCAAACTCGTCAAGTCCTTGGCATTTGCATAGTCCTTCAGTGATCCGAAGCTAGGAATATGTTGAGCTGGTGACGTCAGATCGCCCGACTCAAACAACTGTTCTTTTCTGCATCCCTCGTCATAAGGGCCTCCAAACGGGTTGTACAGCCTCCATCAAATTGCCGTGAGAATATCCATGGCTTGGTCATGAAGTCCTTGAGCTGACTGCATCGAAAACCGGATCAATTCCCTGAAAAACACACATGAAATGACGCTTATCAGATTCAAACGCGATTATTGATAAAAGGATAATTTGGACTTCCGGGCTTCGTATTTTTCATGCATGCAATGTATGAAAGCGAACCAATATTCCGTTGGGTTCGTATGAGAGTCTACTATATCGTAGTGCAAAGAAACTAATACAGTTTACGTGTATTATGAAAGTTTTACGTAGCAAAGTGATGCTATGTGCATGATAAAGAAGGGATAATTCGCACCAAATGGACACTCAACAAAAATCGCGGGAGAAGAGAGAAAGATCACGGGAGAGCATTGAGGAGAGAGGAAAATCGCGGGAGAGAGAGGGAGAGGGTAAGTCGATCATGGGTAACCGACGGCTGTGATGCTGATGATCTATTTCGGAAAGCAACTACGGGGGAGGGGGACCACGTAAAGGTCGCAGGCATGAACAGTGGGATTAATACCAAACATGTCCTTGTTTTTTTACATGAAAGTCCTCCAAACAATTACTACAAAAAAAACAGTTTTTACCGACGGACAATATTCGTCGGTAATATAAATATTCTGTTGGTAATAATTTATAGCGACGGAAGAGATTTTCGTCGCTAGTCTGTCAGGAAAAAAGGTGTCGGGAAAAAGATGTGACGAACTAAATATTTCCGTCGGTAATAATACATAATACCCACGGTAATATTATAGCCGTCGGTAATATATAAATACTTAATTAAAAATATAATATATTATTACCGACGGATAATAACTATCCGTCGGTAATATTACCGACGGGTACTTTATTTACCGTCGGTAATGTTATATATATATTACCGAAGGATCTGTATTTTACCTTCGGTAATTATATATATATTACCGACGGATATATATTATATGTCGGAAATTGATTAATAATTTAAAAAAATTAAAAAGATTATTACCGACGAAATATTTAATTTCCGTCGGTAAAAAGTATGTTTTTTTTTATAAAATTACCGAAATAATGTTATTTAATTCCCGTGATTTACAACAATACCACAATATATTACCACAATTTATCAAATATTACCACAATTTATAAAATATTACCGTAAATTATCAAATATTACCTAAATTTATAAAATATTACAGCAAATTATCAAATATTACTACAATACCCAACAATTATAGACAAAAACAAAAAATAACCACATATTGCAAAATAATTTTTACACAATCCAAAACTAAGAGAATCAGTATGCCCTATCTCAACCACCCCACGCGGCCCACCACCAACGCTGGTGCTCTCATCCCCTGACGCCGCCCGGCTCCTGCAATTAACATGTATTTGTTAAAAAAATGGTTTATATCTATAACTGAGTCTAAGCGTTAAAAAATCATAAGTTAGCATTTTTCGGATTTAAAATAGATTTGGATTCGATCGGATCAGCATCCGATAATTCATACTTAGAATTATTTCGTATTTCGAAGTTGCGAGCGAGTTCTAATTGGATATTTTAACAATTTACGCTCCGATTGACCAATATAGAGTCTAAGCGTTAAAAAATCATAAGTTAGCGTGTTTCATATTTGAAATAGGTATGGATTCGATCGAATCGTCATCGGATAGGCATCCGATGATTCGTACTTGGAATTATTTTGTATTTCAGAGTTGCGAGCGAGTTCTAATTGGATATTTTAATAATTTACCCTCCGATTGACCAATTTAGAGTTTAAGCGTTGAAAAATCATAAATTAGCGTGTTTCCGATTTGAAATAGGTTGGATTCGATCGAAACGTCATCAGATCGGCATCCGATAATCCATACTTGGAATTATTTCATATTTTGGACTTGCGAGTGATTTCTAATTGGATATTTTAATAATTTACGATCCGATTGACTAATTTAGAGTCTAAGTGTTGAAAAATTATAAGTTAGCGTGTTTCGAATTTGAAATAGGTTTGGATTCGATCGGATCGTCATCGGATTGGCATCCGATAATTAGTAATTAAAATTATTTCATATTTCGGACTTGCAAACAAGTTCTAATTGAATATTTTAACAATTTACGCTCCGATTGACCAATTTACGTTCCGATTGACCAATTCGTACTTGGAATTATTTCGTATTTCGGAGTTGCGAGCGAGTTCTAATTGGATCATCATCCGATAAATCGTACTTTGAATTATTTCGTATTTCAAAATTGCGAGCGAGTTGTAATTGGTTATTTTAATAATTTACGCTACGATTGACCAATTTATAATCTAAGCGTTGAAAAATCATAAGTTAGCGTGTTTCGAATTTGAAATAGGTTTGGATTCGATCGGATAGTTATCGGATCGGCATCCGATAATTGGCACTTGGAATTATTTCGTATTTCTGACATTCGACCAAGTTCTAATAGGATATTTTACCAATTTACACTCTGATTGACCAATTTACGGTTTGATTTAGAATCTAAGTGTTGGAAAATCATAAGTTAGCGTGTTTCGGATTTGAAATAGGTTTGGATTCGATCGGATCGTCAGCGGATCGGCATCCGATAATTTGTACTTGGAATTATTCCGTATTTCGGACTTGCGAGCGAGTTCTAATCGGATATTTGAATAATTTATGCTCCGATTCACCGATTTAGAGTCTAAGTGTTGGAAAATCATAAGTTAGCGTGTTTCAGATTTGAAATAGGTTTGGATTCGAACGGATCATCATCGGATCGGCATCCGATAATTCGTACTTGGAATTATTTTGTTTTTCGGACTTGCGAGCGAGTTCTAATTAGATATTTGAACAATTTACGATCCGATTGACCGATTTAGAGTCTAAGTGTTGGAAAATCATAAGTTAGCTTGTTTCAGATTTGAAATAGGTTTGGATTCGATCGGATCATCATCGGATCGGCATCCGATAATTCAAACTTGGAATTATTCCATATTTCGGACTTGCGAGCGAGTTCTAATTGGATATTTGAACAATTTACGCTCCGATTCACCGATTTAGAGTCTAAGTGTTGGAAAATCATAAGTTAGCGTATTTCGGATTTGAAATAGGTTTGGATTCGATCGGATCGGCATCCAATAATTCGTACTTGAAATTATTCTGTATTTCGAACTTGCGAGCGAGTTCTAATTGGATATTTGAACAATTTATGATCCGATTGACCGATTTAGAGTCTAAGTGTTGGAAAATCATAAGTTAGCGTGTTTCGGATTTGAAATAGGTTTGGATTCGATCGTATCGTCATCAGATCGACATCCGATAATTCGTACTTGGAATTATTCCATATTTTGGACTTTCGAGCGAGTTCTAATTGGATATTTGAACAATTTATGCTCCGATTCACCGATTTAGAGTCTAAGTGTTGGAAAATCATAAGTTAGCATGTTTCGGATTTGAAATAGGTTTGGATTCGATCGGATCATCATCGGATCGGCATCCGATAATTCATACTTAGAATTATTCTGTATTTCAGACTTGTGAGCGAGTTCTAATTGGATATTTGAACAATTTATGATCCGATTGACCGATTTAGAGTCTAAGTGTTGGAAAATCATAAGTTAGCGTGTTTTGGATTTGAAATAGGTTTGGATTCGATCGGATCGTCATCAGATCGGCATCCGATAATTCGTACTTGGAATTATTCTGTATTTCGGACTTACGAGCGAGTTCTAATTGGATATTTGAATAATTTACGATCCGATTGACCGATTTAGAGTCTAAGTGTTGGAAAATCATAAGTTAGCGTTTTTCAGATTTGAAATAGGTTTGGATTCGATCGGATCATCATCGGATCGGCATCCAATAATTCATACTTGGAATTATTCCGTATTTCGGACTTGCGAGCGAGTTCTAATTGGATATTTGAACAATTTATGATCCGATTCACCGATTTAGAGTCTAAGTGTTGGAAAATCATAAGTTAGCGTGTTTCGGATTTGAAATAGGTTTGGATTCGATTGGATCGTCATCGGATCGGCATCCAATAATTCGAACTTGGAATTATTCCGTATTTCAGACTTGCGAGTGAGTTCTAATTGGATATTTGAACAATTTACGCTCCGATTCACCGATTTAGAGTCTAAGTATTGGAAAATCATAAGTTAGCGTGTTTCGGATTTGAAATAGGTTTGGATTCGATCGGATCGTCATCGGATCGACATCCGATAATTCATACTTGGAGTTATTCCGTATTTCAGACTTGCGAACGAGTTCTAATTGGATATTTGAACAATTTACGCTCTGATTCATTGATTTAGAGTCTAAGTATTGGAAAATCATAAGTTAGCGTGTTTCGGATTTGAAATAGGTTTGGATTCGATCAGATCGTCATCGGATCGGTATCTGATAATTCGTACTTGGAATTATTCCGTATTTCGGACTTGCGAGCGAGTTCTAATTGGATATTTAAACAATTTACGATCCGATTGACCGATTTAGAGTCTAAGTGTTGGAAAATCATAAGTTAGCGTATTTCGGATTTGAAATAGGTTTGGATTCGATCGGATCATCATCGGATCGGCATCCGATAATTCGTACTTGGAATTATTCTATATTTCGGACTTGTGAGCGAGTTCTAATTGGAAATTTGAATAATTTACGATCCGATTGACCGATTTAGAGTCTTAGTGTTGGAAAATCATAAGTTAGCGTGTTTCGGATTTGAAATAGATTTGGATATTTGAACAATTTACGATCCGATTCATATTTTTTACTAATATTATAAAGATTAGTAAGTACCTGATCATAAGCATGAGCCACCGCTATACCGGCTTATGAAGTCATTAAGCCGACGCTCCAGTGCCCTGCGAGCTTCTCTTTCCTTATCGAGGGCCTGCCTCTGCTCTCGCTCGAGGGCCTGCCTCTGCTCTCGCTCCGCCTCAAGCCTCTGCTCGAGGGCCTGCTTCTGCTCGCGCTCCAGGTCTAGCGCAGACTGTAACTGAGTGATAGCACCAGTCTGGGTGTCCCATGCCCTCGAGCGCATACCCTCTCGTCCAAAGTAGGAGGAGGGTGTGACTCCAAGGCCCGTACAGAGGACACAACCATGCGTGGCAGGTCTGATCACAGTATCCATCGCTGAGTCGACAGATACTGAGCTGGAGGAGCCGGCCTCGCCCGACGGGGTCACCAGAAGTCACATTCTCTCCTATATGAAAACAACCAATGATATTCAATGATATTTTATGGCATACGTATACGAATATATTAACAGTAATTTAATTACTTACCACTTGCGAGGCAACCCTATATAATATTTTATGGTATACGTATACGAATGATATTTTATGACATACGTATAATAACCACACGACATTCTTGATATAAACACATAATTCTTATTCGGTAATGGATGTCAATAAAATTCAGTAATGATGTGAATACTTATGTGTTTCTCGAACCACGATGGGAATTCACGATCATGAATTTAGGGAGCATTTCGAGTACCCCGATTATTAATGATAGCTTTATAATTCCTGTTTTACAGGTTATGAATTAGATTATAATTAGCACATATACTTAATGAATGGACTGAAAAAATGAGTAAATGATCGTAAAATGCTTACTCAATGAATGGTCACACTTCATCACATTGGCGCAATACATATATATGTGCCTGTTGAATCTCATCTACAGACAATCGACGGGTTTTGCCTCCTCCTATAGGTCTACCCATTTCGGTAAATATAGACAGACCCCCATCGAAGTCTGTTGGACTACCGTCATAGTTCCGCTCAAGTTGATTAAATCGCGTGTCTATACCATGTAGGTATCTTGAGCAGAATTTTAGACATTCTTCTGCTAGGTATCCTTCAGCAATTGATCCCTCCGGACGACTTTTATTACGAACATATGATTTCAATGTTCGCAAGTACCTAATTTGAGAAAAAAAATTATGGATAAATACATCAAGAACGATCAAATACATTAAAAAATAAGACGATACAATTACCTCTCGATAAAATACATCCAGCGGTAATGAACTGGGCTATCGAGTTTGGCCTCATTTGCCAAGTGAACGGTCAAATGCACCATGACATCAAAGAAGGAAGGTGGAAATATCATCTCTAGCTTGCACAATGTGATCGCAATATCCCTCTCCATCTGATCAAGTTGGTCCAGTCTAAGTACCTTCAAGCACAACTGTCTGAAAAACATGCTGGGCTCAATTAACGGACCGGACACCTGTTCGGTTAAATTCCCACGTATAGCAAAAGATAACAATCGCTGCATAAGAACATGACAATCGTGGTTCTTTAATCCAGACAACTTCCGACCGTTCTCTTGCACGCATCGTGCGATATTCGAAGAATAACCGTCTGGCGTTTTCACAGACCGTAAGAATGCACATAAGGCTGCCTTTTGCTGTGAGCTCATAATGTAGCATGCAACTGGCAATACATACTTATCCCCAATGGGATAAAGTGATTTTTGGATGCCCAACTCCTTAAGATCGAGACGAGATTTAAGATTATCCTTTGTCTTACCGTCGAGATTCAGTAGTGTTCCTATAATATTATCACACATATTTTTCTCGATATGCATAACATCCAAGTTATGCCGCAAAAGTAGGCTGCTCCAGTACGGTAGTTTAAAGAAAATACTCTTCTTCTTCCAGTTATGCTCACGCGTAGAATCTTCATACGTTCTCTTTTTTTTATCTTTCCCAAGTGCCACGGCATCAAGTTGATCCAATTCACACAAGAATTCTACCCCCGAAAGCTGCTCCGGGGCCTTTGCAAGTTCCTTCTTGCCGTTGAACGCTCTTTTGTTCTGCCTCCAATTATGCCTGTCAATAAGGAATCTTCGATGGCCCATATAATAGAACTTGCCTCCGTTCTTCAACCATAATGAATCTGTCTCCTTATTGCATGTAGGGCACGCCAATTTTCCTTTAGTACTCCACCCGGATAAGTTGGCATATGTAAGAAAATCGTTGATCGTTCATAAAAGTGCCGCATGCATCCGAAAATTCTGGCGCAACGAGGTATCATACGTATCGGCCCCAACTTTTCATAACTCGTTCAACTCCTCAATTAACGGCTGCAAGTAAACGTCAATATCATTACCAGGCGACCTGGGTCCAGGAATGAGCAAGGAGAGCATTATGTATGGCTTTTTTAAGCACATCCAGGGAGGCAAATTGTATGGAACTAGGACAACTAGCCAAATGCTGTACGACACACTCATATTCCCAAAGGGATTGAAGTCATCGCTAGCAAGCCCTAACCTGACGTTGCGAATTCACATGCGAATTCAGGATAGGTATGATCAAAATCTTTCCACGTCAGAGAGTCGGCCGGATGTCTCATAACCCCATCATTTGTACGTTCTCGTGCATGCCACTTAATGTGCTCAGCAGTCTTCGATGACATAAACAACCTCTGAAGCCTGTCCCTAAGCGGGAAGTATAGGAGAACCTTTGCAGATATATTTTTTTTTCCTTCGATTGGTACTAGACTCGGCATCTGTTTCTTTATATCTCGTTGCTCCGCATATGTGGCATGACCGCGCATGTTCGTACTCTTTCCGGTACAACATACAATCGTTCACGCATGCATTAATTTTCTCATAACCCAGACCGAGATCTTTAATTGTCTTCTTCACCTCGTAGAATGATTTCGGTACTGTCTCAGCTATAGGAAAAGCCTCTTTCAACAACTCTACCAACATATTAAATGACTTATTACTCCAACCATTGAGGCACTTCAAATGAAGAAGCTTTACAGTGAAAGAGAGTTTTGAAAACTTCTCACACCCCGGGTATAGAGGTTGTTCGGCATCCTTAAGCAATCTGTAGAACTTGTCCGCTTCAATATTGGGCTGATCACCTGACGGTGTTTCTGTGTCTATTCCACCTTGCAAATCATGTATCATACCCTGCATGTCATCGTCATCGTCTGTATTAATATTATCATCATCGATCACTGTATTTACAGTTTCACGGTGAGCTGCCATGGGGACTGCATCTAGCTCCTCACCGTGCGAGAACCAACGAGTATAGCTAATGTCAATGCCACGCATTACCAGATCAACCTCATATTCCTCTCGAACCTTCCTAGTCACCCTTCCGTAGTCTATACAAGGACACACAATTTTTTCATCAAGCGGTGCAAGACGCTCAAATGCAAAATCCAGAAATTTCCTGACTCCTTCTCTGTACTCTTGGCTCATGCGATTCAAATTATAAATCTAACTCTTATCGATCGAAGACATCTTCGTCTATCTGGCTATACAACACCTGAAGTAATTTCAAACAATGTTATAAGACTCTGCACAAATTCGGTTTCGGTTCCCAGGTAGGTGGAGAATTAAATAGATGGGGTAATACTGAAATTAACAAATGGAGGCAACATAATTTGAACCTAGGACCTCGCAGAAACCAAAACTCTGACACCACGTAACCATCTTAAGCTTTTGGATAAGATAGTTATCTAACATCTAGCTAGGCATTCCTTGTGACCATGACCTGCCTGTCAAGCTGCTTAACTATGCTCATGAGTCGTCTATAGCTTAATTAAGACCACTTATGTACAAACCCAGTTAGCCATATGCATTTGGGACATATCCAGAGTTGCTTGGCTCAACCAACAGCCCTTGATAGCATCCTTTTGGGTTCAAACTCACTAAAGTGCACCCGAGCTAGGTCCTAACCAAGATGATCGGCTTGAACTTGGATCAAATTGAATCGCTCGTTCCAACCGAACCAGACCCAACCAAACCCAACCTATCCAAACCATACTAGAGCCAATTCGAGCGTGATCAAATCATACACCAAAACAGAAAATTTGTAACAGTTGTTAGAAAAAAGTGTTATAAATATTTATAATGCTATATTCCTAACGGTTTTTTTGTATTACTAAACATTTTTATAACAATTAGCAGCGTTAGTAAATCCTGATTTTGATGTAGCCTACAGTAGGATTCAGTCAGGTTATCCTTGGTGCACCAAGATGATGATTGACATGTAAAAAACATTGCTCTTCCCATGAACCTTTTGTGAAACATATAATCAAAGTATATTATTGCTAAAAAAAATTAAATTAGTCCCTTGTCAACAAACACTTAGGGTGCATTTGGCATTGGTTTTGGACCCCTAGTTTTGGGTCAAAATCAGTTCCACTTGCCAAACTAGTTTCGGCACAAGCTTTTGAGTACGTTTGGGATCCAGTTAGAAAATTGGTTTTCCAAAATCAAAATTTGAAAATCACCAAAACTCGAAAGCAATAATTTTTTTTTTTTGCTTTTGGGGTTATTGAGGTTGGATGGCAAAACAGTAATTAAGGGAGAGGGAGGAGGAGGAGGAGGAGGAGGAGGAGCTCACCGGAGTTCACAAGGAGGAGGAGGAGGAGCTCGTCGGCGCGCAAAAGAGGGGAGGGGTGGCCGGCCGGAGGGACGCGAGGGAGGCCGGGGAGGGGGGGAGGAAGGCCGGGAGGGGGGGAGGCCGGGGAGGGGGGAGGGAGGCCGGGGAGGGGGACGGATTTAGAGAGAGAGCGAGAGAGAGGGGCGGGGCAGGATTAAGATCGAAACAGAACAGAGAAGGGGATCGCGCTGAAGAAAAATACTGCAGGGTTTTTACCGACGGACAGTTTACGTCCGTCGGTACAAATAATATTTATACCGACGGATACATAATATCTGTCGGTAAAAATCAACAACAAAACTCAGGGTTCCATTCTTTCCAGAGCCCCGGTAAAAACCCTGAGTTTCGTCGTTACTTTTTACCGACGGATATTATTTTGCCGTTCGTATAAAGTCATTATACCGATGGTAATATAATTGCCGTCGGTAAAAATCTACGACAAAACTCAGTGTTCCATTTTTCTAGAGACCCGATAAAAACCCTGAGTTTCGTCGTTACTTTGTAGCGACGGACATTATATTTCCGTCGGTATAAAGTAATTATACCGACGGTAATATAATTGTCGTCGGTAAAAAGCGACGACGAAACTTAGGGTTCCATTTTTTCCAGAGACCCGGTAAAAACCCTGAGTTTCGTCGTTACTTTGTACCGACGAACATTATATGTCCGTCGATAAAAAGTAATTATACCGACGGTCATATAATTGTCGTCGGTAAAAAATGTTTCACCGACGAATAGTATATCACCGTCGGTAATAAATATACAAAAAAAATTAGAATAATCTTAGTTATAATACCGACAAAAATTATATTTACTGTCGGTAAAATGTATATTATTACCGACGGAAATAGAAATCTCAGTCGGTAAATAACCTATTTCTTGTAGTGAATTATAAATAATTTTTTTTATAATCGGGTCCTTCTCGTATTAATTTTTTCATTCATTAATTTCAACCCTCCATCTTAACTCCATGCAATCTCAACCGTTCCCCCTATCTAGGTGAATCGCACTCACCCTTACATCAGTTTATCTTGCCCCTTCATTTTATCCCCCTCTCAAAGACAGATCATGATTGTTTTTTGTACCCCCCATAAAACCTTCCATTATATTATATATATATATATATATATATATATATATATATATATATATATATAATGAGCTGCCTGTTGTTCTCGTCAGATCGGAATGGATCGAATGGCACAACTAAATCCCCCACCAAACACTGCCTCGGCTTACGTTGATCCAACGGATGCCAATTATCAACGTCCGATCAGATGAATCGAACAGCCCAAATTTTTTTCGCTGTTACTGTAGCGGCTACAGTAACAGCAAAAATTGTTACCGTTTGATTCACATCTATCCAATGGATTCCCTTCTGTTGGCTTGGGACGATTCCCATCTGTTGGATCGATGGGAATTGAACGACCCAAAACAATTTTCGCTGTTACTGTAGCCGTTATAGTAACAGTAAAGTAATTTTGGGCCGTTTGACTCCCATTGATCCAACGATTCGCTTCAGTTGGTTTGGGACGATTACCATCCGTTGGATTGATAGGAATCAAACAGCCCATAACAATTTTTGCTGTTATTGTAGTCGCTACAGTAACAGTGAAAAAAATTTGGGTCGCTCGATTCATCCGATCGGGCGTTGATAATTGTCATCCATTGGATCAACTTAAGTCGGGGCAGTGTTTGGCGGGGGATTTAGTTGTGTCGTTCGATCCATTCCGATCAGATGGGCATATCAAGCAGCTAATTTTTGGCCCGGCAACGCACAGCACAACGTAACATGCCTCTCTATCTCTCTCTCTCTATATATATATATATATATACATATATATATATATATATATATAAAGAGAGAGAGAGAGAGAGAAATGCTATAAAGCGGCATGCGGTAAGTGCAGCACTGTACTGCAGCCGTCTGATGCACTGCTGCGTGCATGTGATGCACGCAACGCGTGCATCAGACGGCTGCGGTGAAGTGTCGCACGCACCGCATGCCGCAGCATGGCATGCCCCTATATATATATATATATATATATATATATATATATATATATATATATATATATATATATATATATATATATATATATATATATATATATATAGAGAGAGAGAGAGAGAGAAATGCTATGGTGCGGCATGCGGTGCGTGTGGCACTGCACCGCAACCGTCTGATGCCTTGCTGCGTGCATGCGATGCACGCAGCGCGTGCATCAGACGGCTGCGGTGCTGTGCCGCACGTACCGCACGTACCGCATGCACGCAGCAGTGCATCAGACGGCATGCGGTAGGTGCCGCACTTACCGCATGCCGCATTCAAGCATTTCTCTCTCTCTCTCTCTCTCTCTCTCTCTCTCTCTCTATATATATATATATATATATATATATATATATATATATATATATATATATATATATATAATATTTCACTACGAATGGATAAAGAGAGCCGTTCGATACAAACATAAGAGGCGGTTAGAGAATTTGATGGCCAAGATCTCTAAGCATTGGATAGCATTTATAGATTATACACGATCTGCTTCAGCCCCTATATCCCCCATCGTTTCTCCCCTGAAAATCCCTCAATACTCAATAGCCGTCCACATCAACAGTGAGTTGAACACCGTCGTCCTGATCATAGCCGTCCATGGCCTGATCTGTGAATCGCATTCATCTAGGACAGGTAAAGCCACGTCAATTGTGCAGAGCATTCGGGACAAACTCTTCGGGCTGATCTATGAACCGCTGATCATAGCCGTCCGTGGCCTGATCTGTGAACCGCTGGGATAAACTCTTCGGGTGAAGAGCAGTTCGCTCACATCGGATGCTCTCTCTCTCTCTCTCTCTCTCTCTCTCTCTCTCTCTCTCTCTCTCTCTCTCGATCTCCAGCCCGACCTCACCCGGAGCCCCAATCTCTACGTTCTTCTCTCTATCTCTCTCGGAGCCCCAATCTCCACGCTCTCTCTCTCTCTCTCTCGCTCTCTCTCGCTCTCTCTCTCTCTCGATCTCCAGCCCGATTTCCCCGCTCTCTCTCTCTCTCTCTCTCTCTCTCTCTCTCTCCAAACGGTCTCACCCAAACTCCCGATCTCCAGCCTGATCTCCCTCTCTCTCTATCGCCATGTCTCTCTCTCTCTACCGCCCCACGATCCCACATCTCCGCCACGAACTCACCGCCGTTCTCTCCCGATCTCTCCCGATCCCACATCTTCACGATCCCGATCTCCTACGCAGTCATCCACCATCTCTCTCTCTCTCTCTCTCTCTCTCATGCGATCACCCACGATCTCATCCGATGCTACCGCCACACGATCTCCCGCCCCACGATCCCGATCCCCAAATCCCTTTTACTACGTCTCCAGTCTGCCTCCCTCCCCATTAGAGAGAGAATTTGATCGATGGCACAAAGAGAGAAGCCGATCGCCACCCGCAGTGCCACCCGCAGCCCCTCCGTCCAACAAGGTTGGAAATCTATGTGCGTGTGTGTGTTTGATCTTTCTCTCTGTCTCTATCTGTGTTTGATGAATGTTTTTTCGTTCCTCAGATCATTTGTCAATGGAGAAGCAACGTTCCTTAGATCCTTCATCAACAATCGCAGTCCCTCCATCACCCCTGTTGGAACCTCTCGCTCTCTCTCTCTGTGTGTACTTGAACCTTTAAATTCTTAAGTTGTTTACTATTTTTTTTTACAGTCTTGAGGAAACTGGAAAGACGACCCGATCGACGCCTGCAGCCCGTCCATCCACCCAAGTATGAACATCTGAAACCCAGTTCTAATTTTTCTTTTAATGCCGATTCTAAATCGATGCAACTTCTTTGAGGATGTTTTTTTTTTATTAAGTCTTTGAACGATGGCCTCGGCAACTTCCATTAGCAAAGAATAGTGTATATCACTATGCCATTGCATGAATACACTACATGGGTAATAACCCTATTCTTAGTTACCCATTGTCAGAACCCCCTTGATGCCTTTGGAAATCGCCGAATGTCTGCACATATTTCTTAGGTGAAGTGTCAAAAAATGATCAGAAAAAGGCTCTCGCGAACCTCTGTGTCCATTCTCAGACGGTCAGAGAACTTAGGTCTAGCGCTCCTCATTCCAGAATCAAG
The DNA here is from genome assembly GCA_947650365.1 of Chamaelirium japonicum. Classification (NCBI taxonomy): domain Eukaryota; kingdom Viridiplantae; phylum Streptophyta; class Magnoliopsida; order Liliales; family Melanthiaceae; genus Chamaelirium; species Chamaelirium japonicum. The sequence goes on along the minus strand of OX393558.1, from coordinate 66,538,308 downwards.
TAAGCCCGACCTCTCGGCACTGTTATTGACATATGGTGAATTAGTAATGAGGATCAACTCAAGCATCAAATGCCCCATTCAGCACAGTTGAATGTTTGAGTTGATGCTAGAAAAGAGTGCTGAATGGGGCATAATTCAACTCAAGCATTCAAGAAAAGAGTGTTGAATTCAAGAAAAGAGTGCTGAATTCAAAAAGGATAAAGTCTGGGGCCATCTTGAATGCTGAATTATGAATGGTGAATTCAAGAAATGGTGAACTCAAGAAAAGCATCAAAGAAATGGTGAACTCAACAAATGGTGAACTCAAGAAATGCATTCATAATTCAGCATTCAAATTTTGAAAAGCTGAATTATGAATTATGAATGCTGAATTCAAGAAATGGTGAATTTTGAACTCTTTGATGCAGAACTCTTTGAACTCTTCAAAATTCAGCATTTCAAAATGCATTTCAAAATGCTGAACTCTTTGAAATTTTGAAGAGAATGATTACCATTTCAAAATTTTGAAGAGTTCAAAGAGTTCAGGATCATAATTCACCATTTCAAAATTCAGCATTCAAAATGCATTTCTTGAGTTCACCATCAAAATTCACCATTCACCATTTATGAATGCATGGATCATGAATTTTGAACTCTTTGATGCTTTTCTGAAATGTGCATGAATTTTGAATGCTTTTCTTGATGCTTGAATTTTGAATGCTGAATTATGAATGCTAAATTCAAGAAATGAATTTTGAAATGGTGAATGGTGAATGCTGAATTTTGAATGCTTGAATGCTGAATTTTTATGCTTGAATTCAAGAAATGGTGAACTCAAGCATTCAAGAAAAGAGTGCTGAATTCACCATTCACCATTCACCATTCACCACAGTTGATGCTTGAGTTGATGCTGAATGAGGATCCTCAAAGCCGGGCCTATCAGCACTACTTTTTTTTTTTAACCTGAGTATCGTGAGCTTCGTACTCTTCTCCCTCCCTGTCCCTTAACTGGGCTTTGCTTTTACCAAGATGGCCCCAGACTTTATCCTTTTTGAAATCAAACTCTTCTGTGAATTTCGTTTCTGGGCGTTGATATTGAATGATCAGAGAGAGAGAGACCAAAGGCAGACTTCATTCAGATCAGTACAGTACAGCATTATAACATAACATATAATTTTTAATGCATAACCAATCCATAATGAATAAATTGATCTGTCAATATGCATGATATTGCATTATATATTTGGCCAGTTTATGGAGTTGACTACTTAGGGACTCCACCACAGAATATGCATTGTTGCCCGTGATGGGAAAAGTTGTTCACAAAATACAGGTTGGGAGCATGACTGCATTGGTCTCTACTTATATGTTAAGACTCATTCTAATGCCAAACCCAATTGGGGTCTCTACTTATATGGGCATTGATCTCTACTTATATGGCATTGGTCTCTATTTATATGTTAAGACTCATTCTAATGCCAAACCCAATTGGGGTCTCTACTTATATGTTATATGGCATTGGTCTTTACTTATATGGCATTAGTCTCTACTAATTTACGATTTTGGAAAACAATATTTGTTGAGAACAATTTTGAAAGCAGATGTAAACTTTGAAAAAAAAAATTGTAAACTTTATGCCACAAAACAATTAAAGAATAAAGAAAAAGAAAAATAGAGAATGTAAACTTTATGCTCACCTCAGCTTCAGCATTATGTACCATCTCATCTTATATGACATTGGTCTCTACTTATATGTTAAGACTCATTCTAATGCCAAACTCAATTGGGGTCTCTACTTATATGTTATATGGCATTGGTCTCTACTTATATGGCATCGTTCTCTACTTATTTACAATTTTGAAAAACAATATTTGTTGAGAAATAATATTTGTTAAGATTGTATTGTTTGTTCCTTGATGTAGCTTCATGCATTATTTGAATAATTTGAAAAAAAAAATTCTACAGCAAGTGTCTACCAGGTATACTGTGTCTACCATTCCTGTGGTCATCCCTTTAGTGCCTGTTGCGTCTCGCCAACCAGCCTCTGTAGCAATAGCCGATCAGGCTGACCTCGATCAGCGACCTCCTGGACCCTTACTAACATCACCATGCGTTGCCTCTACGGTTTGTCAATCTTAGCATTATGTATTTCATTTTGTTTCTATACAAGTTTTTATTATTCCATTTATTATAATTTTTTAATTTCAAGCATGCTATGGTGATTAGAAAGTTCCTATGGTAGTTTTCTTTGTTAATGTTAATATATTGCTGAGTTATCTTACATTTTGATCGGATTTTTGTTAATTTTAGAAACATACTCAAGATTGTTGGCTATTATTAAAGAGTACAGAGTCAATAAATATTATAATAAATTTTAGGCAAAATATTATTATAGGATTTCAAATATTGAAAAAAATCAAAATGATATTTGGCACGTCTTGGAATAAAAAAAATTATACATGTAATTAGATATTGTTTCTTTGATACGTTTACTTTTTTTTTATTTTGATTGGATTTTTGTTCATGTTAGAAACACACTCAAGATCTTTGGTAAATAAAATTTACTACAAAAACAACAAACCAAACTGATCCATGAAACATATACCTTGTAAAACTTTGAGACATAGGCCTCACCTTATTAAGTCTCATGATCTTAAGATTATTACATCTTTAAGTATTTTTATTTTATTGAGTTTCAAAAATTCAAATGCAGTTCCAAAACTTATTGATCAACCAAGGGTCATCTCAACGGTCATTAGCGTAATGTGCTCGAAGAGAGAGAGAGAAAGAAATTATGTTTTCATCAAAGCGAGCTAAATTTATAGCAAATCAATTATCAACACAATCTGTCATGAAAGACATAGCAGCATCGTTACGTGCAGTATCCCAACGAGCAGGGAGAGCAAAAGAAAACGAAGTTAGAGAGAAGATGATTAATGACCAACTATCAATACAAGTTACCTTCGAAGACATCATAATCGGTGGGAGCTCACATCTGGTACATGATGGAAACAAGGGGAAAGAGAAAGAGGTTGAAAGGACTTCTCATTTGAGGCCATTAACTACATCATCGTTAAGACTCGAAAATCACGTCCCATTATCGGTTGGTTCTGATGTAAAAGTATCAAGACGTGCAATATTACAACGTACACGGAGATCAAGAGAAAAAGCTGCTAAAGAAAAAATGATATACTCTCTAGAACTGCCAGAGAGTTATACCAGCAGCGCAGTTGGTGAATCTACCACAAATGTCACATTTTGAAATCTTGGACTCGAATTTCAATCAGTTGCATGTTCATCCGTATTTGTAAGCACATCTCTAAATAGAGAAAATAACAGGTAATATTATGAATTGTAAAAAAAAATTTAATATTAAATTATAAATATTTTAAAAGTATGGATAAACTTAATAAGTATATATAACCGTTTTATTATGTTAACAGTGAAAATCCAATGCAACTACCTCATGAGAGTAATAACATGAGAAATGTGCAAACTACCTATATTGAAGAGACATTTGATTATAAATGTGGAGACAAAAATATGACAGAGACAGGATCGTCGCATCATGTTCCAACTGGTTGTCATTTTCTTGGACGTATGGATATTATCTGTACATTTTGTTCAGCTCTTCATTGGAAAGATGAACAATTAACCGCATCTCCTGCTGGACATCCTTTATTTGGAATGTGCTATTTAGAAGGAAAAATAAAGTTACCCCCACTTTCTGCATTGCCTCCTACTCTTCAATCACTATACGAAGGCTCTGATTCACGATCAACGTCATTTTGAAAATATATTAGAGAATATAATGCAGCAAATGCTTTTACAAGTCTTGGGGCACAAATAGATGACCGATCATTAACTGGATGTGGGCCTACGTCGTTTATAATACACGGAGAATTACGTCACCAAACGGGAGCATTGCTACCAGATATTGATAAGGATCCGATTTATTCGTAGCTTTATATTTATAATCCAGACACTGCATTGGATTTTCGAGATCACCATAATCCAAATTTATCAAGGGATGTCGTAAGTATCATTCAAGATACACTTTTGCAAAACAATCCCTTTTGCAAACTTTATAAACATGCATACGAGATTCTAAGTGCAATTGAAAATTCTCAAGAGAACAATAATGTATTGGCGTATCTACACTATAAATATGGTACCGATCGTCGTCGTTATAATCTTCCAACAACAGATAAAGTTGCAATTATATTACCGGGAGATGGAAGTGAAGCTCATGCTACACGAGACATCATTCTTCATTTGAGAGGCGGCCAAGAATTGAAACGGATAAGCGACTGTCATCCTGCATATCTACCATTGCACTACGTACTTATGTTCCCTTTCGAAGAATTAGGGTGGTCAGAAGATCTATGACAGTTTGATGTAATCAATAATTGCTCAAGCAATTCCAGACTTACTCATACACAATATTTGGCATATCGGTTATTCCCTCACCCAACAGAATATTCATCAATCTTACATAGAGGAAAATTATTCCAAGAATTCTTAGTAGATATATTGGCCGCAAATGAACAAAATCGTCTTCGTTTTGTTAAACTCAATCAAAACATCATTCGGGCGGATATATACAAGGGTTTAACAGATATTGCGGAAGAGGGTTTGTCTGCAGCTCAAGTTGGAAAAAGATTTATTTTACCATCATCGCATTCAGGAAGTCCACGAAATATGTACGAGATTTTCCAAGACTCCATGGCGATCACACGATACAACAAACATCCAAATATATTTCTTACAGTAATTGCAAATCCTAATTGGCCAGAAATTAAAGCAGAATTATTACCTTATCAAACTGCTGTTCTTCGACCTGATTTAGTTGCCCGTGTATTTGAGTTGAAGCGAAAAGCAATAATGAAAGAAATTTTACAAAATGAGATATTTGGCCGAGCAGTTGCACATGTTTTCACAATTGAATTTCAAAAGCACGGTCTTCCACATATGCACGCATTGATCTTCCTTCAACATGCAGATAAGATTCAAACAGTTGCACAAGTTGATCAAATAATTTCAGCTGAATTTTCAGACCCTGACATACATCCTCTGCGTTTTCAAACTGTTAAAAAATACATGGTTCATGGTCCGTGTGGGTTGAGAAATCAGCGTGCATCATATATGGATAACTGTCAATGCACCAAACATTATCCACGCAAGTTTACTGATGAAACTTCTATGGATTTGGATGGATATCCTATTTATCGACATCGTAATACCAATCAAGTATATATTGTGAGGGGACAAGAGGTTGATAATAGGGTTCCATATAATCCTCATTTATCTGCAATGTTCGATTGTCATATTAATGTTGAAGTGTGCGCATCATGTCGTGCGGTTAAATATATTCACAAATACATTTATAAGGGACATGACAGAACTACCATGGTTTTGGAAGGTGATGAGATTCAACAGTACATTAATGCACGATACATCGGACCACCAGAAGCAGCATGGAGACTACTTGAGTTTCCATTACACCAAGAGAAGCCAAATATTGTGCGGTTAGCAATTCATCTACCTGGAATGCGTCATGTTACTTTTAAGATAACAGAAGATATTGGAGATATTATTTCTAGAACGGCTAATCAAAATTCAACTTTGACAGCCTTCTTTGATTGTTGTGCTAGAAATCATAGTGCACGCAATTTTACTTATCAAGAATTCCCTCAATATTTTGTTTGGAGTAAGACAAATAAAATATGGACCCCAAGAAAACGAGGTTTTGCTATTGGCAGGATGTATTTTGCTAATCCAAATAAAGTCGAGAAGTTCTTTCTTCGTTTGTTGCTCACTGTCGTGAAAGGGCCACAATCATTTGAATGTTTAGGGACAGTGAATGGTATTATTTTTCCTACATTCGATCAAATCTGCATGTGCTGAACTCGGATTGCTAGAAGATGATGCTGAATGGATACAATGTCTCACAGAGGCTACTATCTTGAATACAGGATATCAACTGCGAAGATTGTTCAGCATTATACTACTGGAATGTTCTCCATTACAACCCGATTCATTATGGAATATGTTTTCACAAAATATATGTGATGATCTTCATCATAAGCTTCGTGTAGAGTTTAACATTCCCAGTCCAACAGAAGAACAAGTAACTGATTATGGTCTATATTTATTAGACCAACTTCTTTTACAAGTAGGTAAAAGCGTGACAGATTTTCCTCCCTTACCTTTGCCAGTAGGAGTATGGAGTATGGTGATTGAAAATAGACTAATTTGGGAGCAGCAGCAATTAATATACGAGGGACAACAAGAAGAAACAGCTGCTAACGTTGCGTGTCTTAATACAGGGCAACACAATGCTTACAAAGCAGTAACTGAGTCTGTATTCAATGAAATGGGGAAAGTTTTTTTTCTCAGTGGAGCAGCTGGTACTGGGAAGACATTTGTATATAATACAATTGCAGGTGCTTGCCGTAGTCTTGGTCATATTGTCATCATGGTTGCTTTGTCTGGTATTGCATCTTTGTTATTATCTGGAGGCCGTACAGCACACTCAACATTTAAGATACCCCTTGATATATTAGAAAACTCAAGTTGTGGATTCACAAAACAATCAATACATGCTACTCTTTTTAGAGTGACTAAGCTGATTGTTTGGGATGAAATTATAATGCAACACAGATATTGCGTTGAATCTGTTGATCGAACCCTTCAAGATGTTAAAGGCAATAAAAGACCATTCGGTGGAATTACAGTTGTCCTTGGTGGAGATTTTCGACAAATCTTACCTGTTATACCAAAAGGTGTGCGAGAACAAATTGTGGCTGCATCGCTCAGACGCTCAAAAATATGGAATCATGTACAAGTTTTATACTTGGTACAAAATATGCGTTTGGATAGGGCGGAACCCGAAAATGTTAATTTCGCCAACTTTCTGATGGAGGTAAATACTATAACATCCATTGAAAATCTGTATGTTGTCCTTTATTGCTTCTTACCAGATAAATCCTTATTTTTATTATTACAGGTTGGAACAAATCCAACTGAAACGATTCAATTACCGTTAGGAATTCATTTCTTAAAAGATCTTACAGATTTTATTCTTTCAGTTTACCCACAATTAAATATGGAGGGTACATCATCTGTATCATTCCTAACTGAACGTATAATTCTTGTTGCACGTAATGATGATGTGAATGCAATAAATGATGCAGCATTGGAACTATTCCCTGGGGAAATAATTGTATATTATGCTGCAGATAAAGCTATTGAGGATGATCTTAGTTCGACGTCTAATGGTTATCCGACTGAATGTTTGAATTCACTTGATCCTTCCGGATTACCACCATTCAAGCTTAAATTAAAGGTAGGGTCCCCAATAATATTGCTCAGGAATCTTGCGCCTAAAGATGGACTTTGCAACGGGACAAGATTAATGGTTATCCGTTGTCGAACTCGGGTAATTGAAGCCCAAATTTTAACTGGAGATAAATCAGATGATTTGGTATTTATTCCAAGGATATCTTTAATACCGTCATCATCAGAATTGTCATTTCCAATGTCACGGCATCAATTTTCTATACGGCTTGCATATGCAATGACAATCAATAAGGCACAAGGCCAATCAGTCAAGTACGTCGGGATTGATTTGAGGATAATGGTTTTTAGCCACGGACAGTTATATGTTGCACTTTCAAGATGTACATCAACAAATAGAATTTCTATACTTCTTCGACCTGACGACGCAACTGAAACTGCAAATATTGTTTATCCTGAAGTACTATTGTCTTGAAAAAGTTTTAAATCCAAAGATACTTATACGATACCATTACAGCTTCCATTATCGTCTCGCCGCGTCGGTAATGCACGTCAGTACCGTCGTTCACTCCAGCCGTCGTCTTCACGTCTGGTATCTCTCTCCCTCTCTCCATCACTCCTTTCATCTCACTCCAAATATACTTATATGGCATTGTTATAGCTGCCATTATCACGTCGTGTCGATAACATGCGCCAATATCATCGCTTTCTCTAGCTATCCTCATCAGCACAGTCACTTTCGCCGCCACTACCCTCACCAGTGCGGATGCTTCGACAGGCGCCCTTTCAGCTGGTGTTTTCACGAGGATATAAGGAAATGTATACGCTCATTACCTTTATCAAATTATATGCATTAAATAAGACGACTTATAGTTGCAACTTCTCACCTTTGTAGGTGTGGGATAGGTATGTACCCGTCATTCCCATTGAAGAACGGGTCAATGGGTGGCCTAGGTGGCCCGTTTGTGGTAGAGTTCACCTATATGGGATGAGCCAAAATGTTATTTGGCGATTAATGCCATATGCCCGTGATGTTTCAATGTTTTTAAGAAGAACATGGATGGAGATGCTTCTTGAGGGTATGTTTTCTCTATTAAAAATGTTTATAAATTCAATATAATGTACTAAAAAAATTAAAAATTATAAGATCATTTTTACAGAGAACCATATCGAGGAACGCCAACGTTATGTTGTCGAGAGACAATTAATAAATGATGCGGCGATATGGAGGACAGATCAGAGACGACGACTAATAATGGCAAGACGGAGGCAACAATATTATAAAATATACCCATATTGATGGTGAGCATATATGTTTCGCCAAAGTGATATGTTTCGCCTTTTTTTTAAGATATATGATAGTCAATTCTGATATGTTTGATCGCTTATAATGTAGTGGTACATTTTTTATTGTCTAACTCTTTCTCATTTGTTCACAGGTTGGAGTTTGTCTTATTTGTAGGGACCTGGTTCGGGATGAAACTGAAGATGGTGGATTATTATGTGATGAATGTAAATATATCATAATGCAGTAATTTAAATTATGTAATTAGTTCTAGACTTTCTATCTTCTTCTTGGGCATATTTTCATAGATACTTTCTAGCTGTTATTTTGCATGGTAATTTTATGGTGGAATGTTCTTACTTCGTCTTAAAGTTCTATATGTATGTTGATTTATTACTATTGTATAGTAGTTTTCTATTGCTGATTCCTTACAGTCAAATGTGTATGAACCCAAGGAAGGAATAAGACAATAGAGACACTTCTCAGGTGACTAAAGTATGTTGATGTTTCTCTCTCTCACTCTCTCTTTAAATCGTGTTTACATTGGAACTTTCCATTTAAATATACAAGTATGGTACAACAGTACATTGCACGTAGTTAAATCATGTAATTTTAGTCAATCTGATTGTTTAGGAACCGCTTCTCTACTTTCTGCAAGAAACGGGCAAAGTATGAAGCCTCATCAAAGGAGAACATTGGTTCATATGTCAACCCAAACAACAAGAGGGTCGTAGCTCAAGAGGGATGTATTGTGGATGGTATAGTAGAGACATTGGCACCCTCCAAGCAGATGAGGTAGAGAACAAGTCATCCTATTTCAGCATCATCAATGCATCACATATTTTTCATGTGACAACTGTTATTCAGCCCAAAGGTTTGTCCCGATTTCGCTGGCCCGATTGACGTGGCAGCGTGCATCTGGTGGCTGAAACCCACTATTGATTTTTTTTGTTACAGTTGTGGTGTCGTTCATGGAGACGAGCTCTGTGTCCATCTTAAAGCTCGATCTTCTCAGCCATAGCGATGGGATTCGTGTCATTCGCGAGAAGAGTCCTTCACCTCCGGCTTCATCCTATCTACCTACCAAGAGTAAGCTCTTGCTCTTCTCTCCAAATCTTCTCTATTTTCTCTCTGATTTCGGTTATGGCCCCAGTTTTAAATCTGAACCAATGCTTCAAATGTTTAGCTAGATTGATTTGTTTAAATTTGAATATTGAAGTCATTATATTAGATTACTTGAAATTCTGAATAAATCTGAATATTGAATGGCTCCTATTAGATTACAATGGTAATCTAATACAGTTCCATTTAGATAAACAGTTCAATCTAGCTAAACAAATGGAACTATATCTAGCTAGATTAAACTAATACAGTTTAGATTACCAGTTTAGATTAAACTGTTTAATACAGATTAATACAGTTTAGATTACCAGTGCTTCAATCTGAATTACCAATGCAGTTTAGATTACCTGTGCTTCAACTGTATTACCAGTTCCATTTGAATTTCAAGTTTAGATTACCAGTGCTTCAACTGTATTAGATTAATCTGTATTAGATTAAACTGTATTAGATTACCAATGCTTCAATCTGAATATTAGATTACCAATGCTTCAATACAGTTCCTATTAGATCCACAATGCTTCAATACAGTTCCATTTGTTTAGCTAGATTGATTTGATTACAAATGTAGGCAAATGATTCCTTTGTTATTGAGGCCATTGTGGATCGTCTTTCATCGCAAACCGAAAATCCATATAGTGAGCACCCGGTTGCAATGGATGACGAACCAATGCAAGGTAAGTCGTAAAAATTTTGTCTCGATATATTTTTACTTCTTTACTTCACTTTTAGAGAATAAAACTGAAAGGGTGTTGTAAAATTCATGATTGTGTGTTTGCAAGCAATCAAATTGTATTCACTGCATTGTATTCAGCAATCAAATTGTATTCACTGCATTCAACAGCATTGTATTCACTGCATTGTATTCACTGCATTCACTGCATTGTATTCAAATTGTATTCACTGCATTTACTGCATTGTATTCACTGTATTCACTGCATTCAAATTGGTAGTCTTTTTTTTAAAATCCATTGTTTCACTGTATTCAACAGCAATCAAATAGCTATATTCAATTGTATTCAAATGGCATGAGAGCAATCAAATGACAGATTCAACGGGCAAAGCATGAGGCCTCTTTAACAGCAGATTTCATGATTTGAAATCCAAATGGCAGCAACAATAGGTGCAGAGCAATCAAAAGGGAAGCGATCTAAGGTCAAGCAGCAATCCATCATTCATTTGTACTGAAGCATGGGTCTTTGCGCGAAGAGTTTTCCCAACAGCTGGAAGAGGGACCCAACCTGCAACTTGCCACCAACTTGCCACCTGCAACTCTATTTTTCAATAATTGTTTCTTTTTTAGGATTTTTGTTTGTATATAGGGTGGATGCTCTGTTGCTTGATTAAAAAAAACTGATACATTCATTCTATGGAATGTTCCATTGTATACAAAAGTTTGGTTGTAGGGTTGCCCACATTGTTGTTGTAGAGTGTTCCATTGTATAAAAAAGTAAAACATTTCAGTTATTTTCGTTTTGGGATTTTTGTTTTGCATATAGGGTACCCTCTCCCATTTAGTCAGTCTTGGGATATAAAATTTTGTTATGTGATGCTTCATTGTATTACCTTTATGGCAATAAATTAATATAGTTTCATTTCATTCTACGAAGTCATTATACTCTTCTGTTGTATTTGTTATATGGCATGCATTTTGAGTGATTTCATAGTCTTTTGAGTCCTGTATCGTTCTATGAAATCATAATCATCTCTTTCTATTAATTCTTTGTTTCTTGCAGTGTTTGTGTGATAGTTTGTCTTTTATTAAATACTTTATAGCAAACTATGTAGACATAAACAAACTATACTTACCACCCTACATGGAAGTTCCTCTTTTCCTTATGTCCCTTTAAACTGCGCAAATCAAGCCCGTAGCAAAAATAAACTCCAATTGTACCATTTGTATGGAAGGCTAAAACCTCTTACCAAATGACATGGTATCCAATCAAAGGCATCTGTTTCACCCAGTCCTTACAAATAGCATTACTCAGGAAAATACTATATCCCTCGAAAAGCAATCGAGTAATGCAATTTGTACAAACTAAAGGGACAATTTGTGGGGCAATCTTCTGACATATCATGTGATTGAAGTTATCAGGTGGCATCTCATGATTGGCGGAATTGTCGTAACCATCGGGTATGCCGCCGCCACCACTGACTTCGCCATTGGTGGCGGCGGCCGATTGGGGTTGGTCAGTTGCAGAGGTACCGACGGCAAGTGTCATGTCTTAATCCACAAACTTCGCTCTTCGTGCAAGGGGAGTATTGTAACCAAAGGCGGCCGTCTGTGTGCTGACAAGCACATGCATGTCGTCGCCAAATGTGGGTACCTATGTCGAATTTGGGCACTTCTTCCGAATGTGAGTATCATCGATAAATTAGGCTATTTTCGTTAAACAACTATCGTTGGCTAGAAGTAAACAACTATCGTTGGCTCAAAATTGGGGGATAGAAATGAGATGGATGCATTAGGATCCGAAATGAGATGGCAAGCAATCGGCTGTCGCGATGGCACAGTGCTCCTTATATTATACAAAGCAACCCCATTTGACAAATTAAAAATATGCTAGAAGTAAACAACTATTGTTGGTTCAAAATTGGGGGATAGAAATGAGATGGGTGCATTAGGATCTGAAGAACGAAGACAATATAAGGATCCAAAAATAATAATTTATAAATGGGGTAGAAAATTTGGGTTCTGGGGTGGGGCAGGCGGGGGTGGCGTGGTGGTTGCTTGCATTGTGATAATTTGGGGTGTCTTGCCGCCGAAGGCGACCGCTGCATTGCTGACAGGTATGTATATATATATATATATATATATATATATATATATATATATATATATATATATATAGGGGCATGCCATGCTGCGGCATGCGGTGCGTGCGGCACTGCACCGCAGCCGTTACAGTGAGCTGTGGGCTGTCGGGGGGGAAAGTGAGCTGCGGGTATTTTGACCCCCCAAGAAGTTATGAAATTTGATGGAATTTGGTGAGGTTGTTGCCTAGGATAAGATGATCATCCTCACCAATTTTCATCAAATTCCAAAACTTCTAGGGGGTCAAATGGTCGAAGCAATTTCTGCCGTCCGTAGTCACCGTTAAAATTGCTTCGACCATTTGACCACATCTGCAGCCGGTGACCACCTTCGGTGACTTCTAGCACGTCCTGATTATGAGGTCGGATGACCTTTGTTGTCGTTCATGGCTTTGATAGCCGTCGGTGACCTATTAAAGCAGCAAAGAACGCTGCTTTTGAAGGTAGCATCTTGTTTCTCATATATATATATATATATATATATATATATATATATATATATATATATATATATATATATATATATATATATAGAAAGAGAGAGAGAGAGAGAGAGAGAGAGAGAGGAATGTTACAGTGAGCTATGAGCTACGGAAGGAGAAAATGAGCTACGATCATTTTGACCACCTTAGAAGTTTTGGAATTTCTTAAAAATTGGTGGGTGTGTTGTCTAGGGTAACATGATCATCCTTACCAATTTTCAAGGAATTACAAAACTTCTAAGGTCATCAAATGGTCGAAACTTTATCCACCGTCCTTAGTAACCGTTAATTTTGCTTCTACCGTTTGATAACCCTAGAAGTTTTCGAATTCCTTGAAAATTGGTGAGGATGATCATGTTACCATAGAAAACACACCCACCAATTTTCACGAAATTTCAAAACTTCTAGGGTGGTCAAAATAATCGTAGCTCAGTTTCTCCTTCTGTAGCTCATAGCTCACTGTAACATTCCTCATATATATATATATATATATATATATATATATATATATATATATATATATATATATATATATATATATATATATATATATATATATAGAGAGAGAGAGAGAGAGAGAGAGAGAGAGAGAGAGAACGGGAAATGAGCTGTCAGCATATTTCGGCGAAATGGGCAGCCAACCATTTGAAGCCCTTGGGAGTTCTTATTCAGATCGAAATCGAATATAGCCTGATCCGCCCCGAATCCGACCCGTTGACAGGCCTAACCTCGGAATTTTTGAAAGCAAAGTCAGCACTAACAAGGAGGTGTGGAGGAAGATAGTGGATAATAATAGTCATATTATCTCTCGGTACAAGTCTAAATCGAAGTTTGTTCATCCTTCTGATCAAGTAACACTTAAGAATTAGTTTCGAAACTTTGTGTTTGTTTAGTTGTTTGTTGGTTGTGATGTAAGTCTTACCCTGCTCAATTTTGAGTTAGGTTAATTGGCTATGATTCTTTTTCTTTTCTTTTGTCTTGTCTTAGTAGTACTACTAGAGTTAGGTTGGCCTTATTGTAAACATTTCTTCCAGTTTTAATAAAGTTTTTTACTTTCTCTTAAAAAATAGTTTCTTCTATGTTCCAGCAAGCCTAAGGGCATCATGGATGGCACTGTGTGGCGGTCCGGGGGATCCCTCATTCCTCTGCCTTCTATTTTTCTCCTCAGATGAGGAGGTGAGAAGATGTTTTTTTTTATCATCTATTTCTTTTATTTTTTTTTTCTTTTATCATCTATTTCTTTTCTATTCTTTCTTTTTCTTTTTATTATTATTCAGTAAGCTTGAACGCTTGGGAATGGCTGAGGATCCACCCTACAATATATGGATGACCAAAGGCGTCAAGAAATTATCCATGAACTCGATCTAAGAACCTATCCATGAACAACGGGGTGGGGCCCATATTTTTTTTTTTTTTTGGTACATAGAGGCCCATAAGTTGGAAAAAAAAAAACTACATTAACCAAACAAGGGTGGTGTCTTCGAAGCATTGTTGCAACCCAATTGATTTGCCGCACTTGCTTACGGCTCAGTCGTGATGTCAGTAAGTGTAGTTCCCATTTTGCCCTTGTAATAGGTCATGTGGCACACCCTGATTGGACCATAAGCAAGTGCATTTTAGATGTTGCCAGTCCAATTTTGCCTCAGACCATCACAAAGCTCTTTTGTTAGCCTTTAGGCGCCCTGCTTGTTGTTACGGCTTCGGGGTAGCAGGCTCCAGCCGCTACCTGAGTGGCAGATCTGGACCTTGGCCCACTGTCAACGAATTTTTCGATTTAGGGTCTCAAGATCCCCTCCTCTGCACGGTGGAGCGGATCCTGGTGGAGTGATGCGGCGACGGATGGATCGGTGTCAGATTGGCGTTTGTCATCGGCTCCGCCACTCAACTGTAGCCGACACTGCTGTACGTGTGTCTTCCTCTGGAGCCGGTGGTTGTTCCTGTTTTGGGTTTTTTTTTCCTTTTTTTTTTCAGGGGCTAATGCTCCATGTCTTTGGTTCGCCGGGTGGAGGTGTTGTTAGTGTTTGTGCCGATGAGGTGGTGTGTGTGTATGTTTGTGTGTGTGTGTGTCCCTCCGGTGTGGCGGTGTGTCTACATGTGTTGCTCCGCTTGGTGGTGGTAATTGTTGGGGAGGATTTCGGCCGCCGTACGTAACCCCCCCTCCAACAGTCAATTGAAGGGTTGAATCTTCGAGATGTGGCATGATGTGGCGTGCTGAGCTGTCACTCGGGCACTATTGTAATAGAGAGAAACAAAAAAGGATAGAGAGAGAGAATTGACATAGGATTTGGTGACGAAGTTCGACTAAAGTCTGTGGGTGCAAAATTTGACCAACGCCCTGAGATAGGACCCACCAGCCCTGCCTGGGGTCCCACAAAGACGACGACGGGACCAACTAGCCCTGCTTGGGGGTCCACAAAAATGACGACGGGACCCACTAGCCCTGTCTGGGGGTTCACAAAGACGATGGTGAGGCCCACCAGCTCTGCATGGAGCCAGTCAAAGCGACTGCAGAAATCGCCCCGGACCCCGGAACTTTTTCCAAACCTCTATAAATAGCATATCAGATGAATGTTCCAGATCGATCTTCTGATTTCCATATTAGACTTAATTTTGAATTTCAGAGCTCTGACATCCCTCTTCCACTTCTAAGACAAGTGACACTCGGTCTATCGAGGTCACTACATTTCAAGTGTTAGTGAATTTAGGTTGCACCTTATAGCACGGAGACGTGGGCTTCGGCTGAACTCTGATACCACATCTTGTGTCAACTCTCTCAATCACTTCTAAATCTAAGTCCACAAACTCTCAACTACTTCAAAGCTCAAGTCTAAAAACCCAACGCTCGAACCGACGATTGAATCGATTGACTGTTGGATGGAGTCCCCGAGTCGGCACGAGGATCATCCCCCATAAAGTCTACGTCTCTGTGCGGTAAGACGCAACCTTTGAATCCACTATCTCTGAGTAAAGTAGAGATACTCTCGACAGGTCGAGGAGTGCTTCTTACAAGTGAACAGATGTTAGAGTAGACTTGAGAGTCTGAATACCAGAAATCTCAGAGAGCTCTGAAAAACAAAAAGTGGAATGTGGGATAATGAAATTCGATCTGAATTATTTACAGAGTTGGCTATATATAAAGGTTTGGGAATATTTTCTGGAATATTAGAAGTTTAGGCAATTATCCGGGGGGATTTACCAGACCCCAGATGGCATGTGCGGACCCCAAGCAGGCCTGCAAGCCCCACTATCGTCTCCGTAGGCCCCAGGCATGCTGCGGGTCCCACTGTCGTCTCCGTGGACCCCAAGCATGGCTGTGGGTCCCACCGTTGTCTTCGTGGGCTCCAGGTAGGGCTGCGGGTTTGACTGTCGGGCGTTTAGCCAAATTTTTCACCCACAATAATGTTCGCCGCTGTGGCGGTTTTTTTTTTGTGTGATGGTTTTATGCCGGGTGGTTGCAGCATCCCGCCAGTGTGGCAGTGTCTGTAGTGCTAGTGCCATATTGTGGTGCCTCATGGGGGTTTGGTTGTGACCCCCCCACTTTGATGAACCAAAAAAAAAAACTTTAGGGCCCCTCCCACATTTGGAGTCAAATTTCTTTGGTTTCTCTAATAACCAATATCTTGCTTAGGGTTTCAAGATTGTACCGGTTCTTGCTTCAGAAATCTTGTTCTCTAATATAGCACAGTACTGATAGAGCTGCAACTCGGGCGGTTGGGTCAGTTTGGTGTCAACCAAGTCTAACCAGAGTTGTAGAAATCTTAACACCTTAACCCAAAGTAACCCGACCTTCAACCCACGCTGCCCAACACAAGAAAGCTCAGGTTTACACATGTTGGTAGTTCGGGACAGGCTGTGCTGGTTTAGATACTGCCTACTTTTTTACTTATCCAAAGTTTTAAACCTTCAAGAGCAAAATATCAAGAAATTTTATTTTTATCCTTTGCCCTTACCAATAAGACTCTTACCTCCGACATCTCATTGTATGTTTCTCTTTGTGATTAGAATAAGATCGATGTATTTTTAAGAATAAGATTCATGGGGCCTATAAGATGAAATGCTACACTCAACTTAAGTTCGGGTTAAATCGGGTTACCCAACCCCTAGGCTCAAGCCCAATCCAAAGTCTGTTCGAGTTGATTTTTTCCAACCCAAACCTCCAGCACTAAAATGAGCCCATATCCGGCCCTAGATTCAGGTTGGGCTCGGGTTGGATGTTCAACCCACCCAATTTGCAGTGCAAGTCGAAGTTCTCTTGCTTTTTTTTTTTTGGTACAAGATCTCTTGCTATTGGAATCACACATGCATGTGGAACCAATATGTCAACAATTTTGCTTAAATTAAAGAAGCATTGACTTTGGAATGAGTAATTTTTCTTTGAAGAAGGAACCAAAGACAGGTTTAAAATTGAAGTTGAGATTGCATCTAGGGGTGACGACTACACTGAGAGGTTAACATCTGAGTGGTTGACATTTTTTTTTTTTTTTTTTGTTTCATTGCAAGGGGAGGTTACAATCGGATCTTCAGGAGGTGCCATAGGCCGGCACAAACCAAAAACAGATGCACATTAGCGGGGAGTTAGAAGACCAAGACCACTAAAGCTCCGAAGGGTAGAGACGTCAGATAGGCAAAGAACAAGCAACATCCTAGACGTCGCAACCCACAGATCCACTGCACCGGCTGAAGCAAAACCGAAATCCACCACGCTAGCGAGATAAACACAGGAGGACGGCATAAAAACCCTTGAAAAAAAAACCTCCAAACCCGAGGCCAAACCACAAATACAAGTCCCGAGAAAGACAAAACACACCAACAACCAACAAAAAAGATGTAGAAGAAGCATGGTCTCTTGTAAAGAGTGACTTGCTCTTTGTGATTGAAGCATAGTAGAATTGATGGATGTGGTGAGAGAGGACGAAGTAAATTGTCGAACCTCTGTATATCTCTATGTACGTTCTTTGTGGCTTGCTTGAATGCTTTGTATCACTGCTTTACTTTGACTCTTGTATGTTGCTTGTCCATGGTGAATTAGTTTTTGTGATTTTCTATGATCTTTTATTGCTTTCCAGTACAGTTGGGTCTGCTATCAACAGTGTTTGGTACATAGGTACATGTTTTACAGGAGGCTCTATATTTTTGTAACGGTCTTTTGAATTAGCTTTTAATAAATTCTGGTCGGGGTCCGCCAAACCCTCCCTCCACTGAGGAGGGGTTCTAAAAAAAAAAAAAACCCAGAAACATTTTGGATCAGAGAACTGGTGATGCGAAAATTCTAGGATAGAGAGATGAAGGATTTTTTGGTGTGAGAATCAGAGGTATGGATCCCATTTTACTTATGATTGTTGGCTGAACATGTACAGTAACTGTATTTGACCAGGTATGAGTTAACTAGTGGTCCAGATCGCTCCTCCTGAGCGAATGCTATATGCTTTGATCGGATGCCTCGAGATCAACAGTCCTGATGGAACTATTTTAGTCCCATCGACTTGATCAGTGTAGTCTAGACCTCTTTGGTTCGGACCACTGACTTGCTTGAATGCGATGGGTTTAGTCACAAGATTTTTTTTTGAAGGACATAAGTGTCTCAGTTGGAGCGACACCTATAAGTGCCATTGCACTACAGAGATCGCCATTTGAAGCCTGCTAACTATAGGCACAAATTTTGTTTTCCTCCAGGATTTAATTCTGCGACCGCCCAAGAGGGAAACAATAAGTCAGCCATTGGGATACAATCATGCTTGTATATATTAAATCGCATGATCGGGTGACAATAATCACATTTCGATTCGAAAAAAGAATGGCCCCCAGCTCCTGGCGACAATGCAAGGCACATCTAAAAGAGGCCAGAAGCATAATTGCCCATCACACATGCATTTGTCACGCCACGATTTTTGACAAGAAAGAAAACCGCCAAAAACTCAAGGGTGAGGGGGTGAAAGGATTTAGATTTAATAAAACTGGCTAGTCAAGAACTCTTTTCAGAAAAATCCTTTTAAATTTTGAGGATCACAAAACTCTAATTTTTTTAAAAAAAAAATATAATAACAATAAGTTCAGGAAAAACATCGTTGAGTAAAACATGTCTATTTATTATTTTCAAACGAAGGAGAATTGAGAAATTATTTTATTATAAAAGTATTCTTATTAGTTTGAAATATGTGTGAACTAACTATTGGGACTTTCCGGAGGAAGTGATTCAACCAAAATAAAGACCACCCTCCAAGTATAGGTAACACCCAAGTGCTACCCTATGCTTGGAGGATCTCCTCTTATGGGAGCACGAGGGATCTAGCCTCAAGGGCGAGCTAAAGTCCTTACATCGATCACTCCCTAAATCTCTAGTCGGAATTGATCACCACCTACTTTACTCAATTTATTTCATTGTTAACTACTTATCATTATCTATCCTGCAGTCAGAATGAGAGAAATAGGACAATCACTCATATTATAAAAAGTTGAAAGACCAGTATTTTCATTACAAGAATATAGAACAATGGTATCATTACCCAGAGTCAATCTAACTATACAATTAAAGGAAAGTATAATTAATCACTCTAAACTAACATAGCTACAAGAAGTGCAACACTCTCATCTAAAATAATACATAATATATTATATGATTATCGGGACTAGAAAAATGCCCAAACTACCACTACCAATTGTACTCTATAATTCTCCTTTACATCTCCCCCGAAGGGTAGTAACTCCTGCTACTGAAAGACTATGCCACTCTACCTCCTCGAACTTCACTATTACCTGCAAAGACTGCTTGTAAAATTGACATCCTTGGAAACAACCCTGGGTCAGCCGCTAAACTGGACTGGTGAGCACTACCTACTCATACAGGTTAGGCAGCCTCCAATAGTTGGTAAGTTACAGTCAGTGATTTAGTCGTAATAATGATTTACTAACTTAAAATATTGAGGTGACAATACTTATAAATAATTGCATCATATCAGGAGTGGTAAGATTGACAAAAGGAACTATTAAAACGAGGGTGATAATGTTTACTTATTTATATTCTAATATTTTATACACTAAGGCTCTGAATTTTCTTATAATTTCTAGGTCTACGGGTCCAGGTCATCACAATTACATAGTTTAGGTCCCAATGTTTACAGAACAAGGTCATCAATCTAAATCTATGTGAGCATGGCAAAGTTGTCAAACTTAAATCTATATAATCATACTGAGATATCTACTGGCTAACAATTGTATTTGCACGATAAAAAGATAAACAAGTAAACAATTACAACTATGAAATTAATAAGTATAAATCACTTTGTTTTTATGTGAACCTCGGTTTTAATGAACCGAAAACATTTGGAGAGCCCTTGATCAGAGGGTCAACTCCGGTTCCTAGAGATAACTTTGATATGCACCATATTACCCAAATGGCCATAAGGGGGGCTTGGTCTTTCACCACAGAGTACTCACACCCATCTTGCTTCTTTGGGATCACTACCCAGGACTAAGGGTCACTAGGCCAGTATCCCACAAAGGACTACCTGGCTTTACCGCCCACCCCTAACCCCGTAATCCTACCTATTTTATTCGGTTTATACACAGAGGGGGTTCACTCCCTTTTGTGCACATGGATCTGAATTCAATATTCTTCCTTTACGAATTTTCATATTCCATTCATTTTCATTTCATTCCATCTCCTCAACCGGTGATAACAGATAATAACAACATATAAAAGATTCATGTACTTCCATGTTTACTGAAACACTATACATAATTTATAACTTCTATTTTCAAAAGTTATATAAAGCATGATATGTTTCCAACAACCTACATATGTAAGGCTTATGTTCCCATAACTAATAAAGCACATGTCAAACAGTCTATTCATAAGCATATCCATATGAGGGGTTCTTCATGATGACAACTAGTGCATGCTTGTGCCTATTGGCACTGTAGCGGACCACCTTCGGCGGCAACACATCTGTCGACACTACAGTGGGCCTCCTTCGGTGACAACACACCTGAACGCCTTTGACAACAAAACACTTTTCACGACAACATCAACATTCATAGGGCCACCTATTTCCTCGCCCGTGCCGATTGGCACGAAGCGGATGCCTTCGATGCGACCAACACCCCCTCCCCCTATAATCGCTCTATCACAGTTGTCTCTATTCGAATGGATTCCTCGAGATCGACCGATGCTTTGGGGCGGCCGAAATTTCAGCAGGCGGGTTTATAGCTGTTGATGCGAACAACAATCACGGGATGAACGATCAGATTTAGTGCAGTTTAAATGAGCCGGGATTTTAGGGGTTTAGTTCAGTTTAAATGCTAAATACATACAACCTTTTAGGTTCAACTCTTGAAATGTAAAGAGTCCACTACTTTTATCTTTTCTTTAGAAATCAAATTTCACTATAAGTTGTCAAGTCATAAAGTTCTCCTACTCAAGCACTTAAATTCATTAATCAAGCCAAGATTCTATTGTCCGGTATGCCCTAAGTCAAGTCTTTACCAGTATTCCATCTTAAGTTATGTTATAACTTATTAGAAAGTATATGTCAGGCTAACTGATCAATCTTACCTATTCTTCTAATTGAGTTACCTACTGGAATTTACAAACTAAGTGAGGTGAACCCACTAGGGCCGGGTTAGTGAAACTCTCGAAAGGATCCATGTGACTAGATGCTCCTTGAGATCCAAGTAAGGTTCATGCCTTGCTTTGCGCGCTTCGACATAAGACTCTACCTCATTCTATGCATCTCGAACACAATCCAACTGAAGTAAAAGTAATATCAACGACTAACCTAAATGTTTCACTGTGCTTACTAGGAGAAAAACATTCGATATAGAATCTCACTTCGACAAGTACAACTATTGCCAGATCACCCTCGATAGGGAGTTGGCACTAAAGGATTACATCAATTAATAGTTGGGGCCCCTCGATTGGGAACCAAAATTGGGTCGGCAGCACAAGAATCTGTGCAATTAAAAAATTCGAACCTAAACAACACTGGGTCAAATAGAGAATTAAAGGCAAAAACTACTCCATCGAATCGGATTTGGAAAACCCTCCCTGATGGTTCCAGGCTTTCCGGAATCCAACTTCGGACGAAGAAGTTATGGTCGAACTGTAAACGATCGGCTGAATTGAGTCCAAGGTGAGGGCATCAGAGCAAATATGGTTTCTAGTTTTCAAACCTATAGTCGATAGGTAGGTCTCAGAACGAAGTGCTCGGTGCTGCTAGTTTCGTTTGAATCCGAGTTCAGATAGGGAAACGACTGCTAAACTATGGTGTCACAATTAGATCGGGCCCACGGTCAAAATAGGGGACTAGGCAGGTTGCCAACATGTCTAACCACTTCCATTGGGTAGGTCTCGGAAAAATATTTCTGATGCCACCCGTTTCGTCCGATTCCAAGTCCGAACGGAGAAATGGTGACTGAACAAATTTCTACTGGTTCATGGGTCTAGTTCAATTGAACCAGACCGGTCCATACAGTGGTTCGGGTGTGCAAATCAGACGGGCCAGGTCTGCCGACTGTCGTGTCGGGTCTGCTGGGCTAAAACAAGTCGGGTTTAGTGGAATTAGCGGGTTCGGGTTCAGAGACTCAACACAACCCTGAATACAAAACAATAAAAGAACTACCTACTATGTCCTCTTCTCCTTCACAGATCTAAAAAAACATGGCAATGGGTTCAACCAGGGGCGGACCTACGTTGGGGCGAAGGGGGGCTCAAGCCCCCTTGACTTTTGAAAAAAAAAAAATCAGATTTTATTCACTGATATCCGGATATCTTCCGAGAATCCCGTACATCGGCTAAATAAGTAAATTGACCCCCGCCCTGTCAGCCCATCACGGTTTCACCATCCCCGAGTCCCCGTTTCTGTTCGTTCGAATAAAACAGATCTTGACGGCGGGCTCTCCTCTTCTCCCGATCTCTACGGCGGCGATGGCGAGCTCTCCTCTTCTCCTGATCTCTGCGGCGATGGCAGCGGGCTCTCCACTTCTCCTGATCTCGGTGGTCGGCGGCAGCGGGCTCTCCTCTTCTCCCTCCGTGGCTGATCTTCTGAGCCTGCTCGGCTACTCTACGGCTCGGTCGGACCGTCCCCCTCAGCCCTTGCTCTGCCCGGACCGCCCCCAAATGCATCCAGGCGGCGGTCACCCACCTCGCCGGTACGTATCCGACAGATTTTGACGGCGACGGCCTGCTCTACGTACCCGCCGGGCGGTGGCTCACCGGACCCTTCAACCTCACCAGCTATTTCACGGCCTTCACCCTCTTCCTCGTCCACGACGCCGCCGTCCTTGCCTCCCAGAGTCCCAGGTCCGCTCTCACCACCCCTCCTCTGTTTTTTACTGTTTCAGTGGAGGGGGGGATCTTGAACTCTGATTCTTTTCAAATAAAAGATCTCAAAGGGTATAGCATATCAAAGGATGCTGCATTCTAATTATACTACTACCTTTTCAAAGAAAGCCATGAAGAGCAAGGGAGTAGTGATGTTTTTGTGACAAAAGGATTTTCTAATTGGAAGAAAAAAGAAAAATCTCAGGAACATATTGGATGGTCTAATAGTGCTCATAATCACGCCTCTTTGAAGTGTCAAAATTTATTAAACCAGAAGTAACATATTGAGACAATTATTTGCAAGCATACAGAAAAGGCACGCTTAGAATATAGAACTCGTTTGGAGGCTTCAATAAAAGTAATTCAATTATTTTTAAAACAAGGATTACCTTTTCGTGGCCATGATGAATCAGACGGTTCAAAAAATCAAGAAAAATTTCTTACGATTTTGCAGTTTCTTGCTGAAAATAACGAAGATGCTAATAATGTTGTGTTAAAAAATGCTCCGGATAATCTAAAGATGATCGCACCTAAAATTCAAAAAGATATTGTGAGCGTGTGTGCTACGGAAACTATAAATGTGATCATAAATGATATTAGAAATGTATTTTTTGTTATTTTGATAGATAAGTCTCGGGATATATCTATCAAAAAATAGATGGTTGTTACTGTACATTACGTGGATAAAGGATGTTGTGTGGTGGAGTGTGTTATTGGATTTGTACATGTTACTGAAACAACATCTGTGTTACTTTAAAAGGTGATTGATGAATTATTCTCTAAGCACGGATTGAGCATATCAAGATTATGTGATCAAGGCTACGATGGTGCCAACAATATGCAAGGCGAATTTAAAGGCCTCAAGTCTCTTATTCTCAATAAAAATAAGTATGTATTTTTTATACATTGCTTTGCCCACCAATTTCAGAAAACACTTGTTGCAGTTGCAAAGAATTACAAGTCAATATATAATTTTTTCGACTTGCTCTTTGATATTATTATACTTGTTAGTGCCTCATGCAAATGCAAAGATGCACTTTGGGAGAAACATCTTGGTAAACTTACCGAAGCAATTAACACTGATAAATTACCTACAGGTCAAGGCCTTAATCAGGAGCCTAGTCTGAAAAGGCCTGGTGGCACATGTTGGGGATCATACTATAAGACATTAATAAGTTTTATTAGTATGTTTGCTGCTGTGATTGAAGTACTGAAACTTGTTAATAAAGATGGATGGTTTCGTGAACAAAGGGCCAAAACGATGAGCTTAAAAGATTTCATGAAAACTTTTGATTTTGTATCCAAGCTGCATATGATGAGAAAGATTTTAGGGATCACGAATAGTTTGTCAAAGGCATTGCAAAGAAATGAACAAGACATTGTGAATGCTATGAATTTGCTTAAATTATGTAAATGAATGCTTCAAGAGTTGAGAAAGAATGGATGGGATGCTCTTATTTCAGAAGTTTTATTGTTTTGCACAAAATATAATATCGTTGTTCCTAATATGGATGATGTATTTGTAGTATATAGACGGGCACGACGGGGAGAGCAAATCATAAATTTATATCACTATCATATTGAGTTGTTTTATGTGGTTATCGATATGCAATTCCAAGAGCTTGAAAGTCATTTTTCTGAAACGAGTACAGAATTACTTCTTTGTATGGCATGCTTGAATCTATTAAATTCATTTTTAGCCTTTAACAAGGGAGGTTACTTTGCCTCTGTCAGTTTTATGAAATAGAATTTTTTAATATTGATATTTTGGCACTTGACGACCAGCTTGACATTTATATCATGGATGTGCGTTCAGATAGTGAGTTTTCTAGATTAAAGGGGATTGGTGAGATTGCCAAGAAGATGGTTGACACGAAAAAATATATTTTATATCCATTAGTTTATTTGCTTATAACACTGACAGTAATCCTTCCAGTTGCCACTGCTATCGTTGAGAGGGCATTTTCTACAATACAAATTGTGAAGAACAGACTTCGTAATTGAATAGGAGATTAATGGATGAGTGATTAATTGATCACATATATTGAGAGAGATATTTTCAATAGCATCGATATGGAGACAATTGTTCAACGCTTCCAGAATATGAAAACTCGTAGAGGACAGTTGTCATAAAAGACTTTGTCAGTGATCCAGAAATGCTATTTTTGTAATTGTATGTGCCACATTTTGTTATGAATTTTTGCTAAGCAAATGTTATTGAAGCTTACATTATTTTATAATATTTATGCCCCCCCTGAGGAAACATTATGGGTCCGCCACTGGGTTCAACAGAACCCATGGGCCGCGATTCGCATTTCCCGACCACCCCGTGCCATCCAGGCACATAGATGTGGTCGTCCAGACACCCCGACTCCATTAGGGTTGCCGGAGCCCGCCGGTGTCCACCATGGGATCTCCACCCAACTTGAGAATGAGGGGGAGAAGCCATGGCCGTGGGCACTCAGCTCGGCCAGGCCGCCTGGGTTAGGCCGGGTCTAGGTTCTTTTGTGCGGAGGAGGTGATCCCCGCCCGGGTTGGCCGCGGGTAAGGAAGAAGGAAGGGTGTGTTGTGGTGGAGGTTGGGTTGCACCGGTGACTATAGTGGGTTCGAGGTCGTTGGGGAGGCCAGTCTTGGCCAGAGATGGCCGGGTGTTCGCAAGGAGAGGAAGAGGAAGATGAGGGGAGGGGGACCAACCTGATGTGGGAGGGGGTCGCCATTGTTCACCGGCGCACTGGATCACCGTCGGCGCCGTCGACACCATCGTTGATGCTATATATATATATATATATATATATATATATATATATATATATATATATATATATATATATATATATATATATATATATATATATATATATATATATATATATATATATATATATATATATATATATATATATATATATATATATATATATATATATATATATATATATATATATATATATATATATATATATATATATATATATATATATAGATGACGTATGGTTATGGAAGGATAGCTAGCGCATGTTATGGAAGGGTATCGGTTAGGATCTTATTAAACGCCTTCCCATCTTTTTAATATTCGAATTTCGAATTTAATTAATGAATGTGGGCTTGATGGCGACCGTATATGGGTTAGGCCTCTCTGTAGGTCGTGCAGACAATAGTGGGCTCGCGTGCGTGCCCGGCCCGAGCCCATCTGCTACTAATCAAAGGCCTACAAACAATCAGCTCATCGAACAATTATTAAAAACACACCTAAGCGTTCAAATGACCATAACTTTTCATACACAGGTCGGATCGATGTGTATAAGGTGTCATTTGTGAAACTCTCTAAAAACTGGACTAAGTGGACTTGAAGGTTATATGTTTATGTGAAATTTCTCCGCAATTCAACGTGAAAGAAAACATCAGGTAATAAGGGGAAAAGGTTATTTTTTGAATAAAATAGTTATTATCTAATTATCAAAAATACAGGACGTTACATGCGTGTTGTCACGCCCCGGATCCACCTATAAAGGAAACCAGCCAGACCTGGGGTGTGAGAGGGGTTAAAATGGGTAAGCCAATATAGTAAAATATTATGGGGTGGGTTTTATCATTTGATTTATTATTAAATTATCATTGACTATTTACTACTTGATGGAGATGGCTTGAGGGAAAGCCTACCGGGCTTTGAGGAAAAGCCTACCAAATAGAAACAAAAGATAATGCATTTATTCAGAACATCTAACACATCCAACATGGTCTAATCACTTATTACATGATTAATTGGACATAAGGATAATTAACTAACACCTCTAGTTTTGTTCTCTCTCGAAAGCTAAGCTCATCTAGGAAGCGCCTGAGAATGATCTACAGTACCTAAAAAGAGTGCAACAATAGGGTGAGTTTACAAAGGTAAACTCAATGAACAGTTAACCCTAAACTAACTAGAGTTAGCTACAACCGCATCCTACCCATCTCGAGGTTAAAGAGGGCAACAATATATATTAATTTTAAATAATATTATTCAGTTTAGACTAACATTAAAACAAACAAATACTACTACTACATAGGGTTACAATGTCAAACTATAAGTCACGGTGATACGATATTTAACCATTTACATCTATAATCATGATCATTAACATTACAAGTCAGATATAACCTACCCCTAGTGTGAATTGATAATTTTTTATCTACTTGATTCTACCAACAGACAACACATGGTCGGTCCCAGTGTACCTGGTTAACCGGAAATATCGAAATAATTATAAGGGGATTTGGTCTTTCACCATGGGATATTCCTGTCCAACTTGCTTCTTCAAGGTCATAACTCAGGGATGGACTACTAGACAACTCAGGCTTTACCAGCCGCATGTCCAACCTTGTGACCCTACCTACTTTATTTGGATTGTGCACAAGCAGTGGTTCACATCCCATCCTATGCACACGAGTCCCCTACCCATGCCCAAGGGTAGTCGGTCGTCCCTCTAAGAAGACAACCTCAACTGAGGCAGTGTCTTAACTAGTCTCTCTACCGAGACTACCAGCCCTCGTTACTCTGTGGTAACTTTGCTGCACCATGAGTCATAGGTCACCATGATTCAGGTTCAATCAGTAACATTGATAATATTATCTATACGGAGAATCTACTAGTTCGCATGTATCCTACTGTAAATCTAGGTTGAAGCTAACTACTTTTAATGCTACTGAGAATACTATATAGATAAGGAAATACATATAGTTTTAGGGTTCGTTAAGAAGTAAGGGATAGTATACCCACCCCCCACCACATGCAGTATCGGCCATCCCGCCTGTATATACTGAGCATACTATTACCACAAGTAATTTTTTCTTAGTTTAGTTATCTACTAATACAAATACGATTATAGTTCTCCCTAATTAGAGTAGAGTCAGTCATGTTCACCTGGATTACAGCTCGGTGATCCACAAGTGTCACTTGTGGGTCCGATATGCCACTGAAAGAACAACCTGCCAAGACGGATCTAGGTAAGTGAAGATCATCATTGTTAATCGTTATATGAACTCACAGTTTAAGGGTTAGCCATAAGAAAAGGGATCTAAAGGATCTGATTTCGCTAGAATCAGACATCGATTGGAGGGTTTCGGGTCAAACCACGTAGAGCCGGTGAAATCGATCGCATGGCTTGGTCACTAGGGTAAAAGGGGTTATAGAGTTATCTTCTTGGTTCCGCAAGTAGGTTTTGGGGAAAGGTTTTCGATACCGTTTGTTTCGTTCGAATCCGGGTCCGGATGGAGAAACAATATCTAAACCACAAGCCACAATTAGATTGATATTATGACTAATATAGGGTTCTAAATAATGCAATTATTGTACTAAACTATGTCAATGAGTAGAATGTTTTGAGCCGATTCCGATGCCGCTGATTTCACGGCATTCTGACATTGAACGAAGATTCTTTAGCCGAACCAAGTTTGACCAGTTCAAGGGTCTGGTTCAAATGAACCAGACCAGTTCGCTGCGTATCTCGTCGTTGAGTCGAGTTGCAGTATAAGGCGGGTCGGGTTAAGGGTCATACAAATCGGGTTCCAGTGGGACTGTCAGGTCGGGTTTGGGGTTTAAGTTTTAGAACAACCTAGCGCAGATTTGTTATTTATGGATCTACCCCCTAGCCATCTTCTCTATAAGAACCCGCAGGCGGCTATGGGTTTTTGCGATCCAAGTGATGGGGGTGTTGGGAAAAATTAATTCCCTAGATCAAAGTCAGTGCAGCGGAAGTCGGGCAACGGTCGTAGGACCACGTTGCCGGGAGTGTGCTATAAAAATTCTGATTATATAATCCTATCATCTGCACATGATACAATAGTACGAACCCCTAATCGTCATTCTAACGAGATGATGCAACATACATCAGATGATCTATGCATTAAAACTTAGAACGAGCGATAGAGAGATTATACTTTCGTGCATATTTTTTTACTGCGGAGGATTTTCTTCTTTGTTGGTGGAGATGGATGTCGAGGTACGGATGTAGATCCACCATTGGGTTCACTGAGTCTCGCCTTCTAGCTACGTCCTTGTTGAGAGATCTCTGAATTTCTCTCGCCAACGAGCCTCTTCCGATGCTTGCAAAAGCCTTGAGGAAGACGAGAAAGAGAGAGGAATGGTGTGCTGATTTTCGGCACAAGAGGGGCTTGTTTCGAGCAATAAATTACAGCAAAACACCCCTTTTTTCCCTTGCACGAAATTCCCTTTCATCCCTCTCTTAAGTGGCCGGCCATAGGGATTAAAAATCCCCTAGATATGGCCGTCCTTATCCTATCCAACCACCCGAAAAACCGCCCCCTAGAT
Organism: Chamaelirium japonicum; assembly: GCA_947650365.1. NCBI lineage: Eukaryota > Viridiplantae > Streptophyta > Magnoliopsida > Liliales > Melanthiaceae > Chamaelirium > Chamaelirium japonicum. The sequence continues at coordinate 66,508,702 of OX393558.1, read as the reverse complement.
TTTAGGGGGGCGGTTCTAACTATGCAACAAGCCATATTTGGGGGAGGATCTTCTTAGATCCTCCCCATATCAGGTCATGGCTGCATATGGGCGCCCCTAACATGAGTGGCCGGCCATTAGGGCATGCGGGGCTATTTGGGAAAAGACCAAAATGCCCCTATACTTTTAATGGTCATATACTTGTGTACCGGGCTCCGATTGCGAAACCGTTCGAACCTGTAGGACCCCTAGGATTTCTAGTGTCCTTTTGACATGGAAATATTGTTCTCTCACCTAGGGGTGCCCTCAGTAATTTATCCATAATTAGGGATGCCTTAGTAAAACGAGGGGTGCCCTTAGTAAAATTTACCAAAGCAACTCTACCGAGCTCCGGTACGATGCACGCTCGGATTGTCTGCACCTATGAGGGGTATTAGATATTTTATGTATGCCTCTAACCACTCTGGGGTTGCCCCCTGGAAGCATACTTTGTTTCTCTTTCTTTCTCAAGCTCTAGTGCGAAGCACCCGTGGGATGATCGTCTTCCTAACTAAGGTAGTGCAAGTAAGGAAAGAGATGGTAAACACGATTTCGGATGTGGACAAGGTGGAACCTGCGGGGACTAGGATTCGTGGCTAACAACCAGGCCTCGATCGACACACCCTACAGGGGTCTCTGTCTGTCATCTGAGCCCCGGTTAACTTACGAAGCTAAACAGAGCACAACGCAAGTTGACCTCCAATCCTCCTAGGCTTATTATGTTCTCTCGCATACCCCTGATCTCTGCTCAGTTACAGTAGTGTGATATCCCTCCACGTAGTGCCATGATATGACTCAAGCGGTGGAGAACACCGTCAGACTCGAGTGATCATTTGACATAGTTCCATCCAGGTAAACTAACCTCAACGCACTTTCCTTTGCTTTAGCCAAGCTAGGGGATCTGGTCGTCATTTCGACTGACAACCACCAGGCCTGGTTTTAGTGCGATATGAGTTTGACCATGGAACACACTACCGGTTAGGGTTGTGGATAACCTGTAGGAGTGGCATGCCAATACGATGTCAATCAGGTAACCCAACGCACCGTAGTATTGGATCGCACATAAATAGATCCCTTACACGTTGGTGCATCAAAGCACCACACAATTGGTTAGCCCACCGGTCATAATTCCTCAGGGTTTAGGACCAACTACTCTAAGCAAAAATACGGCTTAATGCACTAGTGTCTGCTCACTGATCTGTGCACCATGTTGGCTCCGTTCGGTCACAGTAAATATGCCTGGCAATGACCATAGTGAAGGTTTTATACTCTGTCATTCCAATAACTTCTCATGATAGAGGAACCAGCCCTATCATAGCTGTGAACAATTTAGGATATATGTTTTCAATTCACTAAGCCTTCCTCTCAGCAGATCTACATAAACCATGGCTTGTTGTTCTATCATAGAACACGTGATATGATCACGTACCACTAATGCAATTCTTATTCAAATACAATATCTCTATTATTTCGCTGAATAAAAGATTTTTACAAGCTAAGAACATATCAATTCCAACAATCTCTCACTTGGTCTAGCGAAGGAAAACGGTCTGGACTCCTATAGCTCCCGCATGTTGTTCGAACACCTTGCTTGGTATCGCTTTGGTGAATGAATCAGCAACATTGTCTGCAAATGCTATCTGAGTTACCGCCACTTGCCCTTCCTTTTGAAACTACCGGATCAAGTGTTACTTGCGCTCGATGTGCTTCCCCTTCTAGTGGTTCCTTGGCTCCTTTGCTTGTGCTACTACTCTGCTATTATCACAATAGAGGACAATAGCTCTTGGAGCCTCTGGTACACACCCTAAGTTCATCAAGAACTTCTTGAGCCATACCGCCTCTTTTGTTGCTTCTCACGCTGCTAGGTACTCAGCCTCAGTAGTAGATTCTGCGATGCATTTCTGCTTCACACTCTGCCAACTGACTGCTCCTCCTCCTAGAGTAAAGACAAACCCTGAAGTCGACTTTCTGGATTCCACATCTGACATGAAGTCAGAATCTGTGTACCCAATTGGCATCAGGTCATGTGAAGTATAAACTAACCCATAATCCCTCATCCGACGAAGGTATTTGAGTATATTCTTCACAGAAGTCCAGTGTGCTGGACCCGGGTTTGACTGAAACCGACCCATCATTCCTACTACAAAATAGATATTCGGCCTTGTACAATGCATTGCATACATTAGGCTACCTAAAGCTGATGCATAAGGTACCTTCTGCATCTCTGGTTTTTCCTCAGGTGTCTTAGGACCTTGGTCCTTGGACAACTTGGTCCCCTTGCCTAAAGGCAATAGACCTTTATTAGAGTTTTGCATTGCAAACCTGGCCAGAATCTTATCTATATATGTAGCCTGTGACAGCGAGAGAATTATATTATGGCAATCTCGAGTTACCTTGATCCCCAGAACATAACTCGCTTCACCTAGGTCTTTCATGTCAAATTATTTTGATAGTCAGACCTTTACGGTTGATAACGTTCCTACATCATTTCCAATCAGTAGGATATTGCCTACGTAAAGTATCAGATATACCTCTGTAGTTCCATCACTCCTTCTATAAACACATGGCTCATCCTCATTTTGATCGAATCCGTAGGAACGGATCGTCTGATCAAAATGAGTGTTCCAACTCCTGGATGCTTAATTGCTTGAGTCCATAAATGGACCTTTGCAACTTGCAAACCAGGTTCTCCTGACCATCTGACTCAAAACCTAGATGTTGCATCATATACATGTCCTCATTCAATTCCCCATTGAGGAAAGCTGTCTTGACATCTATTTGCTAGATCTCCCAATCGTAATGGGCTGCAATGGATAAGAGGATCCGAATAGACTTAATCATAGCTACTGGTGAGAAGGTCTTGTCATAGTCGATCCCTTCTCTCTGGATAAAACCCTTGGCAACTAATCTAGCTTTATAAGTCTCAACGGAACCATCGGGACCTTTTTTCTTTTTATATACCCACTTATACCCAATCGGTTTAATATTCGGGACATTGATGCAAGTTCTTCCTCCATGACTTTTTGCCAGTTTGTTCTATCAGAAGCTCCCACTGCCTCGTCATAGGTCAAGGAATTATCCTCCTGATACTCTGGATCAACTAACAGAGTTTCTCCAAAGTATCTCTCAGGAGCTCTGATGATTCTCCCACTGCGACGAGGAAGTAGTTCAGAGTGAGTAGGTTCTACAGAATCTGGTATATCAAGGTCTGCTCTACTATCCTGTACTATGCTCTCGGATCTAGCATTTAATCTAGTACTTAGTAGTTCCTCAAGAACCACCTTACTAGTCGGTTTGTGGTCTATTATATAGTCCTGCTCTAGAAAAACAGCACTCGTTGAAACGATTATCTTCTTTTCCACAGGGTCATAGAATAGACCACCTTTGGTCCCTTTGGGGTAGCCTATAAGCAAACACACCTTTGTTTTTGCCTCCATCTTATCCATCTTGTCCTTCCGCACATATGCTGGACAACCCCATATTCTGTGACGGCTTCTGCTACGACCACAGTTCCCTAGGAGTTTGAGGCACTGACTTGGATGGGGACAAGGTTTAAGATGTATGCTGATGTTTATAAGGTATAACCCCAAAATGTGGTTGGTAAACTAGCATAACTCATCATGCTTCAGACCATGTCTAGTAAGGTCTTATTCCTTCTCTCGGAGACCCCATTCTGTTGTGGTGTACCAGGAGCAGTTAACTGGGAGCTGATCCCATGCTCCTTTAGGTACGTTAGGAATTCGTCCGATAGGTATTCACCACCTCGATATGATTGAAGGGTTTTAATACATTTACCCGTCTACTTTTCTACTTCAACCCTAAATTCTTTGAACATGTCAAAGGATTCTGACTTCCGTTGCATTAGGTAAATATGGCCGTATCTAGAGTAATCATCACTAAACGTGATGAAATACTCATAGCCTCCTATCGCTCTGACGCTCATAGGTCCACAGACGTCAGAGTGTATTAATTCCAATACATCAGTGACTCTTACCCCTGATCCTTTAAAGCTTCTTTTGGTTATCTTGCCCTCCAAACAAGGCTCACAGGTAGCAAGGATCTCCGAGGGATTTGTTTCCAGAAGCCCAGCCTTCACTAATCTGTGAATCCTATCTAAGGCTATATGACCTAATCTCAAATGCCACAACAGTGTTTGGTTATCCGAAGGATTTTTACTTTTAGATGAGTTATTAATTTCAAAAGTTATTGCTGTTATGTTATCTATTTCTGGATTTAATGTGTAGAGACCTGTCACGCCCCAGAAATCTGAAGACCGATCCCTGAGGTGTGAGGTGAGAAAAGAATGGGGTTTTGGGTTTGGTCAATTAATTACACCAATTTGGGTTCTCACAAGGCTTCTACGCTCTCTAATATGAAAAACAAGAAGGAGAGAGAAACAAGAGGAGAATCTTTTAAATTTGATTTCTCAAAAATAATTTTATTAAAAAGCAAAGAAAGAGAATTGTCAATAGAGAGAATACATTATCTAGTCCGGCTCGACCTTCAAAAGTCATATCCTCTCAGTATGTATGACCTGTCGGTGCCACTACATACTGACAGGAGTCTATCTGAGGGAGCACGAGGCTCAAGCCTCCGACGGCTAGCCAAGTTGTCTCATCCACTACCTAACACTCAGGTGCACCAGTCTAGGGTTCCTATCTACAAGGTTAATCAATTTAGTCATTCATATGCATTTATATTTTCATCATGATCTATCCCAGGCTTGGGGCCTTGAGGAGAGGCCTACCCAAAAGAATTCAGCTGGAACCATTGCAACTACAACCATAGAATGCTAACTAACTAATAAAAACTCTTATTCCAATACAATTACAATGTCTGAAGAGAAAAGACTACAAAATTAATGTACTAAGCAGAAAGGTAACACTGCAACTCTAACTCCGCCTCTGGACTCCTACTGCTACTCCTGAATCTCCGGACCTGCAACTGAGCCTACTCATGGGAAAGAGTAGCCCCCAATAGGAAATTTGGAGATTAGCCAAATTAATGGCTAGTGACATCCTAATAGTCTTTAATAATATGAGACAACTAATCTTAATAAATTAAGATAAGATCTATCAGTTCTAGTAGGATCAATGTTTGCAGAATGAAACCTAAACCGATCAGTAGTCTATATTCACATGCAATTCCTACTGTCACTAGGTTATCTAACATAAAGTCCATTCAATGTTCTACAGCATTAAAGAACAAATTAAGTAAGACGTTCATATAAAGTCACGAAGTCATCATGTAAACAGTCACACAATTCTAAATTCATATATAGATAAAACACACACTATCAAAATGTGAACCCCGGATATTTTGTTCATCCTGCCCCCGGTCGGACATTACTATAGGGCCTTTTATTTCGATATAGAGGGCCAACTCTCTCGCCGTGCATCCACCAACACCATGCACAAATCACCCAGATGATCATAAGCGGTTTCCCGTTTTTCACGGTGGAGCTCTACCGCCCAACTTGCTTTACTATGGGGACTTCAACTCCCCGGGACAGGGTTGCTAGGCCAATCCCTACTCGAGGGCACCTCTTATTGGCTTTACCACAACCCTTGCCCGTGACCCCTAACCTACTTAACTTCGGCTGTACGCACAGGGTGGTTCACGGCCCTTGCGCGCACGGGGTCCCTACCTTCTAACCAGGAAGATTCTCATATAACATTTTTCAATATATATACTGAAGCTACAAAAGGTATATTTAATGCTTAACAATTTCCAACAATTTACCCCTGGTCCCGTACTGCTCTCGCAACCCATGCGACATAATAAATAAAGTAAGACACTCATCCCGATGACCCGTGTGCTAGGGTTGCCATTCTCCTCTCAGGAGGGTGGGCTCCGATAATTATTAGTTATTCAATTTATTATTTAATTTAAGGGAATCCTAATTACGGTGTCCATACAATCAAAAGCAATCATTATTATTATTTTATTAATATTTTAAGCATGTGTCGCCGGACTCGCGACTCTGCATGCAAGGCGGGGTCCATTTGACCACAGGCGACGATGCCTGGCGGGGCCCACATGCAGTGTCATGGACACCTACCCTTAGTCATTCTCATTTCCCACTATTAAAGACCACGCAAGGGTAGTAGATGTCACCTGGTTGTCGATCGCACACGACTCCGGTTTGCTAGTTGCTTCTGATCCGTCTCCGCTGGATCACTACGATCAAGGTCTGATAATAATCACAGCTCCGTATCACAACTCTATCGATAAAAATAAAAGAATCTACGATAAGGGTTCTATGCCAAGGATAATCGGGCACCCTCGATAGGGGACCAACATTGAGTCGACAGTACGCAAATCCGTGCGACTGAAGAACTCGAACCTAAATAATACTAGATCAAACAAGTAATTAGAAGCTAAACCTACTCATCGAATCGGGCTCGAAGAACCCTTTCCGATGGTTCCAGTTTCGCTGGAATCCGACTTCGGTCGGATGGTTTCAGGTCAAACCACATAGAACTGATAAAATCGATCGCATGGCTGGGTTGCTAGGGTGGAAGGGGTTCTAGGGTTATCTTCTAGGTTTAATAGGTGGGACTCAATATTCTGAGCACAATGCCGCTGGTTTCGTCCGAATCCGAGTTCGGACGATGAAACGGCGGTTAAACCACGGTACCGCGATAAGATTTGGTCCAAGAATAAAACAAGGGATTAAATAGTACAATTACTATGATAAACTATGGCCAACAGGTAGTATTTTCCGAGCCGGTCGAAATGGCACTGGTTTCGTCCAATTCCGAGTTCGGACGGAGAAATGGCAGTCGAACCAAAATTGACAGGTTCACGGGTCTGGTTCAGGTGAACCAGACCGGTTCACTATGTGGGTTGGGGCGGGTCTGCGTGGTTGGGTCGGGTTCAGGGTTAAACGGGTCGGGTCTGGGGTTAACTAAAACCTGGGAAAATATAGATTTACCCCCCCCCCCCCCAACTCCTTCTTCTCCACGAGACCGAGACCAGCCCGTTCCTATGCGCCGGCGGCCGACGGGAGGGGCGGCCTGGAGCACCGGCGAGCGCTCGGCCGGCCTCTCCCGCACCACCCCCATAGAGGAGGCACGGAGGGAGGCGGCCGGAGCGGCTGTCGGAGCTTGAGAGTTCGGCCGGAGGGGGGTTCGCATGGAGTAACGGCGGCCGGTGGTGGTGCACCGGGGAGGGGCTCGGTGCGGCAGCGGTGTTCGCCCGTGCAGGCCGCGGCAAGGGAGAAGGAAGGGCCGGGGGTCGCGGGGTTGGGTCGCGGAGGGGATGAGAGGATGAGAGGGGGCTGACCTGGGGGTGCCGGCACGCTCGCCGATACTCCGGCGAGGGGCGGGTCGGCTGCTCCAATCTTCCTCGATCTCTTCTCTTTCCCTATCTCTGTCTCGTTCTCTCTCTCTTCCTCTCGTTCTCTCTCTCTCTCTCTCTCTCTCTCTCTCTCTCTCTCTATCTATCTATCTATTTGTCTCCCGTTCTCTCTCTATTTCGTTCTCTCTCTAACTCGTTCTCTCCCGATCTCTTTCTCTCTCTCTATTTATATACACAGGAAAAAAAAGGAGGGAGGCTGTTGCTTTGTGGTGAGATGGGCTGGGCGGATAGGGTCGGTTAAGACCTTAGCGGGAGGGGATAAAGATATGAAAGATATGGGTTTATCATCCCCAAATCTTGCCCAATCAGTCTTATCCGAATTTCGAATTTTAAACCACTGGGGAGGGAGGTCAAGAGAGCTTAAACTATGTTAGGAGACCGGGAGGCAGGCTCCAGGGCTGGTCGGGCTCGGTCCCGAGCCCTGAACCGGGCTCGGTTGGAATCCGGGTGCGATTCGTCCATCAACCGGGTTAAAAAGAATAATCACTCGTAACTATCAAACCGGAAGTCGGAATGGAGACAGAGAGGATTCATTGGAAAGGTCTCATCAACGCGAACGTGTCAGCGCATGGTACATAATTTTCTAATTTCTAGATCTCCTGAAAAAAAGGAAAGACTCCAAAACTTAAAATAGCAATAACTATTCACCCGGGTGTCGGATCGACCCTAACTCAAACTCATTGGAAGGCTCTCTCAGAGCTTCACCTAACGTATCCTGTTTCGTTACGATCTGATCACCCAATCTATTGTGGAAAACAAAATGGCTACAACTATCGATCAATTATCGTTTTTCTAGGGTTTACCTGCCGGGCTGCCGAAACTGGCTGCGCATACACATGATCGTTGCACGGAACGCACCATCGTGACATGCTCGAAGTTACGAAGAATGTGAACGTAAAACATCCCATAGGTTTACGATCCATTTATTGGGAAAAAGCCCAAAGAAAAAGTCTGGCTATAAAAAGACGAAACTAGCCATTGAGGATTTCTATTATTCTCAAATCTAACACCACAGGTGTTACAACCTACACACCTTAAAAAAAATTTCATCCCGAAAATTCAACTATAAAAACTCATAGATTCAGAAACTTAAAATGCACTCAATTGTCAGTGCCGATATAAAAGATATATCAATGTATATGAGTGCCCATACACCCATATATAATTTATACTTTTGGTATCGACTCTACAATCATAGCAATGTATACTACACATATGCGCCCATACATATATGTTTAAGTACACATTCTAGAAAGATTTGACAAAAGAGATGTCTCAACTAGTATGCCTAACGTGTATCTAATACTAAACTAAAATCCTATAAGATTCATATAAGACCACACCTACACTAACTGAACTACCAATATTGCTCAAGGAACTAAAGAACAAATGCCCGAAAAATCTATTTCTCAAGTGGGTCCAAACTAGATAGCTACCCTCTGACAATAGATAGTCATCTCATTGGCTCACTCCAAGACGAGGGGACCGATTCTAAACCAGAACTATTATGAGTTGGCTGAAGAAACTACCTACTAGAAAACTAATGGCCAACTAATATCGACTGAGCAGATCGATATCAAGTACTAAATTCTATCCTAAACTAATCAATGAGATAGTTAGACGAAAACCTCGCAACCATACAAAAATGAGAATAAATGACCCGAGACAAATAGAGACAACTTAGAAAAAGGACAACTGAAGGAACTAGCACAATCTTAACATTCTGAGAACTAAAGACAATCACTCAAAAAAAACTGAAACAAACGAAAGTTACTAAAATCGAATAATAATTAGAAACAAAGCGGGGTGAATTAGCAGAATAATGATCATTCTTAAGAGTCCAACTGATAAGGTATTTCCAAATTTTATAAACATAGGCAGTCCTCTTGACATCGTCGCTAGCATCTTTCTAGTACTCAATTATCTCAATTCTATCTTAACATCACTGTCATCTAGCCAGTGCGCTCTCTCCCGCGAGTTCCAATAAGAACTGCGAAACCAACCGCCAAAGCCTCCGAAGAGTCAGTGCGTAGCCACAGTATGTCCTCTACCGGACAATCATCATTCACCGCCAAAGTTCCCTAGGAACAGTGCGTACTCTTTCGTAAGAGTCACTATCAAGGTATCCCGTAATCTACTAACCATGGGAAAATTCAAACGACCACCTAATATTTATATCTCTTGGTGTACTCATTGAAACCACTATTCCCACGAGTCATCATTATTACTCATAGGATCTAAAAAAAGAAACACACAAGCTCTACACCAAACTAATTATAACCCACGATACACCATAGAGATCTAACAAGAAAACTAATATAATTATTACACCTATATCGAGATAATGGACAATCCTAAAAACACCAACTAGGTCTCTAGTACCAATGGTCAACAAGAATCAAAAGATCTTAAACACCGACTAGGTCTCTAATACTAAGGGTCAACAAAGATCAAGGAATCATAAAACACCAACTAGGTTTCTAGCGCTTAGGGTCAACGAAAAATAACAAAACCAATAAAAAGAGTAACCTCACAACCATGCCAGATAAACCATCAAGGATATACATCCTTCCAGATATATTCAAATACATCCATTCCAAAACCAATCAACCAAAATACTAACTAGAGTTGAATATCTAGTCCTTGGTCAGCTCCTTACCACTAGAAAGTTAAAGAGAATCCATATTAGAAGACTCCCAACCTATACTCTGATATAGACTCAAACGCTATACTTCTGCCTAGAGATCAAGAAACACTACCCTTGGTTAAGATGTTCCAAGTGGCTCCTTCTTAAAAATTATCACCCGAGTGGCAACGACTAACTCTAAACCTAAACATTACAGCACCTCAGAGTTCAAATACAATCATACTCATACGACATATAGATTGATTCACGAGTCTTGATCAATCAAAACTCAAAAACATGGACAGTTCTTAGTTACAGATCAATTCCTCAAACAAAACCAGTTCTCCAAGTATGATTAACACTAGGTCCTTATCCTTAGAAATAATCGCTATACTGCCACTAGCTACTACGATAATTCTATCGACTCAATATCTATACAATCTCTAGAAAACATTTTAACACCACTAGAGTCTAAACTTTTCGAAGAAAGAATCGCAAGACACGAACCACATCCTAACAAAACCCCTAGAAATATATCCCTAAGCCAGTTGTCACGCCCCAGAAATCTGAAGACCGATCCCTGGGGTGTGAGGTGAGAAAAGAATGGGGTTTTGGGTTTGGTCAATTAATTACACCAATTTGGGTTCTCACAGGGCTTCTACGCTCTCTAATATGAAAAACAAGGAGGGAGAAACAAGAGGAGAATCTTTTAAATTTGATTTCTCAAAAATATTTTTATTAAAAAGCAAAGAAAGAGAATTGTCAATAGAGAGAAGACATTATCTAGTCCGGCTCGACCTTCAAAAGTCATATCCTCTCAGTATGTGTGACCTGTCGGTACCACTACATACTGACAGGAGTCTATCTGAGGAAGCACGAGGCTCAAGCCTCCGACGGCTAGCCAAGTTGTCTCATCCACTACCTAACACTCAGGTGCACCAGTCTAGGGTTCCTATCTACAAGGTTAATCAATTTAGTCATTTATATGTATTTATATTTTTATCATGATCTATCCTAGGCTTGGGGCCTTGAGGAGAGGCCTACCCAAAAGAATTCAGCTGGAACCATTGCAACTATAATCATAGAATGCTAACTAACTAATAAAAACTCTTATTCCAATACAATTACAATGTCTGAAGAGAAAAGACTACAAGATTAACGTACTAAGCAGAAAGGTAACACTGCAACTCTAACTCCGCCTCTGAACTCCTACTGCTACTCCTGAGCCTCCGGACCTGCAACTGAGCCTACTCGTGGGAAAGAGTAGCCCCCAATAGGAAATTTGGAGATTAGCCAAATTAATGGCTAGTGACATCCTAATAGTCTTCGATCAATAATATAAGACAACTAATCTTAATAAATTAAGATAAGATCTATCAGTTCTAGTAAGATCAATGCTTGCAGAATGAAACCTAAACCTATCAGTAGTCTATATTCATATGCAATTCCTACTGCCACTAGGTTATCTAACATAAAGTCCATTCAATGTTCTACAGCATTAAAGAACAAATTAAGTAAGACGTTCATATAAAGTCACGAAGTCATCATGTAAACAGTCACACAATTCTAAATTCATATATAGATAAAACACACACTATCAAAATATGAGCCCCGGATATTTTGTTCATCCTGCCCCCGGTCGGGCATTACTATAAGGCCTTTTATTTTGATATAGAGGGCCAACTCTCTCGCCGTACATCCACCAACACCATGCATAAATCACCCAGATGATCATAAGGGGTTTCCCGTCTTTCACGGTGGAGCTCTACCGCCTAACTTGCTTTACTATGGGGACTTCAACTCCCCGGGACAGGGTTGCTAGGCCAATCCCTATTCGAGGGCACCTCCTATTGGCTTTACCACAACCCTTGCCCGTGACCCCTAACCTACTTAACTTCGGCTGTACGCGCAGGGTGGTTCACGGCCCTTGCGCACACGGGATCCCTACCTTCTAACCAGGTAGATTCTCATATAATATCTTTCAACATATATACTGATGCTACAAAAGGTATATTTAATGCTTAACAATTTCCAACAATTAACCCCTGGTCCCATACTGCTCTCGCAACCCATGCGACATAATAAATAAAGTAAGACACTCATCCCGATGACCCGTGTGCTAGGGTTGCCATTCTCCTCTCAGGAGGGTGGGCTCCGATAATTATTAGTTATTCAATTTATTATTTAATTTAAGGGAATCCTAATTACGGTGTCCATACAATCAAAAGCAATCATTATTATTATTTTATTAATATTTTAAGCATGTGTCGCCGGACTCGCGACTCCGCATGCAAGGCGGGGTCCACTTGACCACATGCGATGGTGCCCGACGGGACCCGCATGCAGTGTCATGAACACCTACCCTTAGTCATTCTTATTTCCCACTATTAAAGACCACGCAAGGGTAGTAGATGTCACCTGGTTGTCGATCGCACACGACTCCGGCTTGCTAGTTGCTTCTGATCCGTCTCCGCTGGATCACCACGATCAAGGTCTGATAATAACCACAGCTCCGTATCATAACTCTATCGATAAAAACAAAATAATCTACGATAAGGGTTCTATGCCAAGGATAATCGGGCACCCTCGATAGGGGACCAACATTGAGTCGACAGTACGCAAATCCGTGCGACTGAAGAACTCGAACCTAAATAATACTAGATCAAACAAGTAATTAGAAGCTAAACCTACTCATCGAATCGGGCTCGAAGAACCCTTTCCGATGGTTCCAGTTTTGCTGGAATCCGACTTCGGTCGGATAGTTTCGGGTCAAACCACGTAGAACCGATAAAATCGATCGCATGGCTGGGTTACTAGAGTGAAAGGGGTTCTAGGGTTATCTTCTAGGTTTAATAGGTGGGACTCAATATTCTGAGCATAATGCCGCTGGTTTCATCCGAATCCGAGTTCGGACGATGAAACGGTGGTCAAACCACGGTACCACGATAAGATTTGGTCCAAGGATAAAACAGGGGATTAAACAGTATAATTACTATGATAAACTATAGCCAATAGGTAGTATTTTCCGAGCCGATCGAAATGGCACTGGTTTCGTCCAATTCCGAGTTCGGACGGAGAAATAGCAGTCGAACCAAAATTGACAGGTTCACGAGTCTGGTTCAGGTGAACCAGACCGGTTCACTATGTGGGTTGGGGCGGGTCTGCGAGGTTGGGTCGGGTTCAGGGTTAAACGGGTCGGGTCTGGGGTTAACTAAAACGTGGGAAATTACAGATTTACCCCCCCCCCCCCCCAACTCCTTCTTCTCCACGAGACCGAGACCAGCCCGTTCCTGCGCGCCAGCGGCCGACGGGAGGGGCGGCCTGGAGCGCCGGCGAGCGCTCGGCCGACCTCTCCCGCACCATCCCCACAGAGGAGGCACGGAGGGAGGCGGCCGGAGCGGCCGTCGGAGCCTGAGAGTTCGGCCGGAGGGGGGTTCGCATGGAGTAACGGCGGCCGGTGGTGGTGCACCGGGGAGGGGCTCGGTGCGGCGGCGGTGTCCGCCCGTGCGGGCCACGGCAAGGGAGAAGGAAGGGCTGGGGGTCGCGGGGTTGGGTCGCGGAGGGGATAAGAGGATAAGAGGGGGCTGACCTGGGGGTGCCGGCACGCTCGCCGATGCTCCGGCGAGGGGCGGGTCGGCTGCTCCAATCTCCCTCGATCTCTTCTCCTTCCCTATTTCTGTCTTGTTCTCTCGTTCTCTCTCTCGTTCTCTCCCGTTCTCTCTCTCTCTCTATTTCTCTCTCGTTCTCTCTCTCTCTCTCTATTTCGTTCTCTCTCTAACTCGTTCTCTCCCGATCTCTCTCTCTCTCTATTTATATACACGGGAAAAAAAAGGAGGGAGGCTGTTGCTTTATGGTGAGATGGGCTAGGCGGATAGGGTCGGTTAAGACCTTAGCGGGAGGGGATAAAGATATGAAAGATATGGGTTTATCATCCCCAAATCTTGCCCAATCAGTCTCATCCGAATTTTGAATTTTAAACCACTGGGGAGGGAGGTCAAGAGAGCTTAAACTATGCTAGGAGACCGGGAGGCAAGCTCCAGGGCTGGTCGGGCTCGGTCCCGAGCCCTGAACCGGGCTCGGTTGGAATCCGGGTGCGATTCGTCCATCAACCGGGTTAAAAAGAATAATCACTCATAACTATCAAACCGGAAGTCAGAATGGAGGCCGAGAGGATTCGTTGGAAAGGTCTCATCAACGCGAACGCGTCAGCGCATGGTACATAATTTTTTGATTTCTAGATCTCCCGAAAAGAAGGAAAGACTCCAAAACTTAAAATAGCAATAACTATTCACCCAGGTGTCGGATCGACCCTAACTCAGGCTCATTGGAAGGCTCTCTCAGAGCTTCACCTAATATATCCTGTTTCATTACGATCCGATCACCCAATCTCTTGTGGAAAACAAAACGGCTATAACTATCGACCAATTATCGTTTTTCTAGGGTTTACCTGCCGGGCTGCCGAAACTGGCTGCGCATACACATGATCGTTGCACGGAACACACCATCGTGACATGCTCGAAGTTACAGAGAATGTGAACGTAAAACATCCCATAGGTTTACGATCCATTTATTGGGAAAAAGCCCAAAGAAAAAGTCTGGCTTTAAAAAGACGAAACTAGCCATTGAGGATTTCTATTATTCTCAAATCTAACACCACAGGTATTACAAGACCATTCTAAACTATTCCTCTTACTATAAAATTTATATTCAGTTTAATAGATACTCCATGTGCATCAAATAGAACTGAATAGTCTTTATTAACTAAAGAGAAACCAGAAATTAAATTGCATCTCAAGGACGGTACAAATAATACGTCTCTTAACATTATTGTTCGATCAGAAAATCTAAGATTAACATCTCCTACAGCTTCAGCAGCTGCAATCGCATCAGTTCCCATACTCAGGATCACTTCTCCATCAAGCAGCCTTCTATTCTCTTGAAACCCCTGTAATGAATTACAGACATGGTTAGAGGATCCGAAGTCCACAATCCAGGAAGCAAAAGATCGACCGCTTGAAAAAAGTGTTTCAACTACTAAGAGTTGAGGTTTACCTGTTCCAGCACGCTGAGGTTTCTTGCAGTCCTTCTTTCAATGTCCGCTCTCACCACACCTAAAGCACTTGGTGCTTGGCTTTGTAGCCTTCTTGGATCCAGATGTCCCCATATTGCTCTGCACAGGAATTGACTTGGGCTTTTTCTTTGTTTTGCTCTTCTGAGGTTTGTTCCGTTTCAACGAGGATCTGCGTTGCACAATAAGTGATTCGCCCTTGTATTTGAAACCATCCTCAACAGCCTGGAGAGCTCCTAGAAGCTCCATATTTGTCATTTCCAACTTATTCAGATGGAAATTTATGACAAAACCTTCAAATACTTCAGATAAAGATACAAGGAAAATGCCCATCATCAGCTCGTTCTCTAGCACAATGCTCATAGTAGCCAGCTTGTTCTGGAACCCAAATATTTTGAGCATGTGTTCCCAAACTGGCGTACCACTATACATCTTAGTACTAACTAGCTTCTGGACAGTGAGGTATCGAGTGACTCAACTGTAACTCTCAAACGTTTCCTTGAGGTACAACATCATGTCAGAAGCGTCGGACATTTCCTCGACTTGCTTCTACAAAGTTGTTTGCAAAGAGGCTATTATATAACATTTGCATATCTCATTCGCCTTTTTTCAGTCATTATATTCCTTTTGTTGTGCCTCTGTGGCATTTGGACCCGGTAGGTCTTGCTCAGACATCGTCAGTGCCATTGTGTATTTACCTATCCTCAGGACCAACATCAGATTGCGTTTCCAATCCTCATAGTTGGGACCTATCAGTTTGTTATCACTGAGGATAGCTGAAAGGTGATCTAACTTGGTCATCTGTTGATAAACAAACGACAATGTATGAGAATGCATTATTAAAATTATTTTATGGATTTTTAAAATGATTTAATTAGATCTACACGTCAATGCATACCCTCAAGGCAAGAACGTTTCTGTAGATTAATTAACCATGTATGCGAGCTCTGGGATCCAGATGTACCTACCTTGGGGTAATGTACACCGTCGCCCCCTTACATCGGAGCTCGAGGATCCAATCCAAATCTGCACTCTATTAGGCTATGATGGACCATGGTTCTTTTGGCCAGAGCTACGTGATCCAAGTGCGAAGCTACAAGATACCATGGTGCACTTCAAATACTTCTCCACAAGTCTAGGAGATTACGAACCGGGAGTTCATGCAGCCCCCACTTTGGTGGGAAAAGCCCTTCTTTCCTCAACGTGTAACCCCCTTATCCATAAGGAGATCACTTGGTATCCGTTGTAGAAGAGAACATAACCCTCACCCGCAGGGATTATGGATCATGCCCTCCCCACCTGGATTTTTTATGATTGGCTGTGGTGGCCAAGGACTTCTCAAAAGCCCCTTATGTATCCCTTTTATCTGGAGGGTAATTTTAATGCAAGTGATAGTGCAATCTAAGGTAGCGACCACCTATACACTAGACCCTGGTCTAACCGTGCTCCCACTGGGGTACCGAACTCCTATGAAATATTAGTGATTCCGGAGCATCATAGTTCCTGTCCCATGGAGTTACTTTGGCTTTGGCCTTTCACTACCACAGGAGTCACATTACATGCCCTAGAATTCCCGATATCCCATGGAAGCTCTAACCCTAATGATTATGAGCCTAGCCTAAGGTCAACGTGGTCAGGGCTCCCACTACGAAAACGCCCGTTCCAATCTCTTGATGTGTGATAACCTGTGGATCGTCATCTCACCCTTGGTTTCGATGCTGGTCAACTAGTGGCGGCATAATCTCGTGATGATGAGATCCCACCATCATCAAACTATAAGACGACTATGGGTGAATATCTAGTTGAGTCCTAACCTAATGGTCACAGGGGACCATATGGGGAAAGGGCATCCTGCCTAAACACCTAATCTCATATTTAATTATCAATAATACATCATCGGGTTTATCAAATTAACTAACAGAAAGAAACAACCACACATAGATTTTACATCAGGCTCAAGGTCCACTCCCTGAACCTGATCAAGGCAGCAGCTCTATTCTTCCTTCAAGTTCTCTAATCCGGCCCAAAGTCTCCGCGCACGGTCCCTGGTTCACACCACCATGTACACTTCCGCCAGTTCGGTTCATCCTTCGGGTACCACTCTCCCTCCTGCAGAGGTGCTCCGCCATGGAATCCATTTTCATCATTTTCCTGTAAATGAAAAAACTATCCTGCTCCGAGCAATTGCTCGTTCAGGCACAATTCCTAGGAAAATAAAAAAATCCTAGCAGAGAGCCCTGGGAAACCGAGGATGACAAAACCATCCTCGCCCATTATGGCCTAATACACCATCTACAGAGAACTGAAAATAAAAACACATTCATTCACATAATCTGGGGTCCTACCCCTAGATGCGCAAACCAATTTCAGCATTTTACATTCAGAGCGGCACCTGCAGAAAACTCATACAAACATATATATATGCATGCATGATACGAAGCGAACCCGATGATGAACTATCCTTTCATGTGCGTATGATTGGATTCGATGAGAATCTCATCATGTACCACACACCTGAACACTAGCTCTGATACCAGTTGTTGGGAAAAATTAATTCCCTAGATCAAAGTATGCGCAACGGAAGTCGGGCAACGGTCGTAGGACCACGTGGTCGAGTGTGTGCTACAAAAATTCTGATTATATAATCCTATCATCTGCACATGATGCAATAGTACGAACCCCTAATCGTCATTCTAACAAGATGATGCAACATACATCAGATGATCTATGCATTAAAACTTAGAAAGAGCGATAGAGAGATTATACCTTCGTGCAGATTTTTTTACTGCAGAGGATTTTCTTCTTTGTTGGTAGAGACGGATGCCGAGGTACGGATGTAGATCCACCGTTGGGTTCACCGAGTCCTGCCTCCTAGCCGCGTCCTTGTTGAGAGATCTCTGAATTCCTCTCGCCAACGAGCCTCTTCCGATGCTTGCAAAAGCCTTGAGGAAGACGAGAAAGATAGAGGAATAATGTGCTGATTTTCGGCGCAAGAGGGGCTTGTTTCAAGCAATAAATTGCAGCAAAACACCTCCTTTTTTTTCCCTTGCATAAAATTCCCTTTCATCCCTCTATTAAGTGGCCGGCCATAGGGATTAAAAATCCCCTAGATATGGCCGTCCTTATCCTATCCAACCAACCGAAAAACCGCCCCCTAGATTTTAGGGGAGGCGGTTCTAACTATGCAACAAACCATATCTGGGGGAGGATCTTCTTAGATCCTCCCCATATCAGGTCATGGCTGCATATGGGCACCCCTAACATGAGTGGCCGGCCATTAGGGCATACGGGGCTATTTAGGAAAAGACCAAAATGCCCCCATGCTTTTAATGGTCGTATACTCGTGTACCGAGCTCAGATTGCGAAACCATTCGAACCTGTAGGACCCCTAAGATTTCTAGTGTTCTTTTAATATGGAAATATTGTTCTCTCACCTAGGGGTTCCCTTAGTAATTTATCCATACTTAGGGGTGCCCTTAGTAAAACGAGGGGTGCCTTTAGTAAAATTTACTGAAGCAACTCTACCGAGCTCCCGTGCGATGCGCGCTCGGATTGTCTGCACCTATGAGGGGTGTTAGATATTTTACATATGCCTCTAACCACTCTGGGGTTGCCCCGTGGAAGCATACTTTGTTTCTCTTTTTCTCTCACGCTCTGGTGCGAAGCACCCGTGGGATGATCGTCTTCCTAACTAAGGTAGTGCAAGTAAGGAAAGAGATGGTAGACACGATTTCGGATGTGGACAAGGTGAAACCTGCAGGGACTAGGATTCGTGGCTAACAACCAGGCCTCGACTGACATACCCTATAGGTGTCTCTGTCTGTCATCTGAGCCCCGGTTAACTTGCGAAGCTAAACAAAGTGCGACGCAAGTTGACCTCCTATCGTCCTAGACTTATTATGTTCTATCGTATACCCCTGATCTCCGCTCAGTTACAGTAGTGTGATATCCCTCCACGTAGTGCCATGATACAACTCGAGCGGTGGAGAACACCGTCAGACTCAAGTGATCATTTGATATGGTTCCATCCAGGTAAACTAACCTCAATGCACTTCCCTTTGCTTTGGCCAAGCCAGGGGATCCGGTCGTCAGCTCGACTAACAACCACCAGGCCTGGTTTTAGTGCGATGTGAGTTTGACCATGGAACGCACTACCGGTTAGGGTTATGGATAACCTGTAGGAGTGACATGCCGATGCGACGTCAATCGGGTACCCAACGCACCGTGGTATTGGATCGCACATAAATGGATCTCTCACACATTGGTGCATCAAAGCACCACGCAATTGGTTAGCCCACCGGTCATGATTCCTCAGGGTTTAGAACCAACTACTCTAAGCAGAAACACGGCTTAATGCACCAGTGTCTACTCACTGATCTGTGCACCATGTTGGCTCCGTTCGGTCACAGTAACTGTGCCTGGCAATGACCATAGTGAAGGTTCTATGCTCTGTCATTCCAACAACTTCTCACAATAGGGGAACCAGCCCTATCATAACTGTGAACAATTTAGGTTATATGTTTCCAATTCACTACGCCTTCCTCTCAGCAGATCTACATAAACCATGGCTTGTTGTTCTATCATAGAACACATGATATGATCACGTACCACTAATGCAATTCTTATTCAAATACAGTCTCTCTATTATTTCTCTGAATAAAAGATTTTTACAAGCTAAGAACACATCAATTCCAATAGGGGGACCAGCCTGGGTTACACTAGCGGTCGCCGGTGGAGTCTGGGGTGTTGGTCCTCCCGACGAGGACTGGAGGTGGGGTCGTGGTTGTATTCTCTGCCCAAATAGGCTGCGGGTAAGGGATGAGGGATCAACCGGTGGTGATGGGGTTGGGTCGCAGTGGAGAGGAGAGGAGAAGAGAGTGAGGGCTGACCTGGAGTGGCTCACTAATATTGGGGGCAGTACTGTTGCTGTTGTAGCTCTTATGTCTTGAGCGTGGATTTTCTGTATTAATATTAATAAAGATGACTTTGATTATTACTTCAATTAGAATACTGTTTTGGAATATATTAATTCATATGTAATAAAGGACCCTAAGGAACATAGTAGGCCACTGAGGCGCATAATGGGTCTATGCTTGGGAGACCCAGTAGACCGATTCTGTATAGACCTAGAACTAGTTCACGACTTTGGTGATACCAATCGCTTTACCGAGAATAAGGTATGGCAGGTAGAGGATGTGGCGAAGTTTCCACCACGGGACCGTGAGATTTCCATTCACATGACCAAGTATGATGATCATGTTGAACAGGAACCAAGACAGTGCACGGATTAGTGTATCAGTGCCTGGTGTACAAATCATCTTACTACTATAGATAATATGTCCTCAATCCTAAGGGACCACGTACACTGAGCCAACCGACTATGTGGTGCTTTGATGTGCCAACGTGTGCGGGCCTTATATTGTCCAATACCATGGTACATTGGGTTACCCGGTTGGCGCTAGAATGTCATGCAACCCCTACAGGTTATCCGACGTCCAATAATGGATAGGTGCATTTTGATGAGTCAATCTGTTTACTTAATTAATTCAAGAATGGTGGTTGTCAGTATGACTGACGATATTCCGTAAGCTAGGCATAACATCGGAAGGTGTGTGGAGTTATGGATGACAAGTTATCAAATCCTAGTCAGATGATCGATCAGGTTTTGATGGTGCTCCCCATTGCTTGAGTCGAATCATGGCACCAGTAATAGAAGGGACTAAAGATTATCAGAGTATAGTAGAGAACGGGGTTACG
The DNA here is from genome assembly GCA_947650365.1 of Chamaelirium japonicum. NCBI lineage: Eukaryota > Viridiplantae > Streptophyta > Magnoliopsida > Liliales > Melanthiaceae > Chamaelirium > Chamaelirium japonicum. The sequence continues at coordinate 66,487,871 of OX393558.1, read as the reverse complement.
AGGGAGTAACATAAGTTTAGGATCACCAGAGTTCAACTCGTGTCATACTTTGGGTGGTTACACGACTTAATCATATTATGGCTGATTAGCAAAACTTTCGGTGTGTCACTGGAACAGATAAGCAGGGATCCGGTTGGAGCTAGAGATCCTGAACCCTGAAGGTTCCACCCTGTTGTTGCGTATAGAAATTGTTCCCCGATCCGGTTGGACATGTTAGATGCGAAGTGGCGCTATGGAGCGCAAACCCGAAGCCTAAGAACCTAATTCACATAAATGGCTCATAACATATTGAATATGGATCTTAAAATAAGCGAAATAATTTCAAAAGCTCATAGGCACTGACGGAACTCGATTCCGACTAGCGTACCTCACTTTATCTCTCTATTAGTAATATCCTGACAAAAGGACGTTTTCATCCAAAGTGTCAAGAGGAAATTCAAAAACCGCCCCCCTCATCCCAATCCTTAGGGGGCCAGCCTTAGCTTGCATAAGCAAGTAGGGAGCCAGCCCTATAAGAGAAAAAGGAAGAAAGGAGGCCGGCCCTAGCCTCTCCCCTCTCAAGAATTCCCCTTCCCTCTCCTTTGCTCTCTTTGTGATTTCGGCCAAGGAAGAAAGAGGAAGAAGAAGGAGGAAGAAAGGAGAAGGAAGAAGAGAGAAAGAGAATGAGGAGATCTCGTGACTCGCCATCGTCTTCGCTACGTGCAATCCTCTGTCGGCGCATCGTCCTTACACTTATAGATAGGCTGTCGTGGGTTCTTCCATTCGCAAAGGACAAGGTGCTATCCGATAACATCCCTCTCGATTCATGTATGGTTCATCATCAACCATCGTTCCATTCTCTTTGGATCTAAGATCCACTAGATATGATAATTCTAAACACCTAACTAGATGCATGCATATCTTTTGTAAATCGTAGTATGCCTTTAGGGTGTCCGCACATATGCTAGGATCATAGATTTGTATGTAGATTGTTTTGTGAAATTAATTATAATAAAACATACACCATAAGATCCTCGGATCTAACTTTTGCTTCCGCTGCGACTTTGATAATAGGATTTAATTCCAGCAACTGTTGATGCTCCTCCCTCTCTCTACTCCTCCTCCCCCCCCCCTATCTCTCTCTCATTCATAATAAAGAGATGAGGGGGGCTGCGGTTATGGTAAGGAGGGCTGGAGAGATCTGGTTGTTAAGGTCTTCCTAATAAGAGGGGATAGATAAACGACGAAAATGGGCTTATTATCCCAAATCTTGCTCGATCCTCCCCATCCAAAATTTTAAATTTTTAAAACCTGGGTACAGAGATCAAGAGGGCTAAATCTAGCTATAAGGTTAGGATAAAGGTCCTAAGGTTGATTGGGCTCGATCCCAGACCCGAAGTAGGCTCGATCGGAATCTGGCTGCGATTCATCGCTTAATAGGATTGAAAAGAATAACCAGTCTTAACTATCCAACTAGAAGTCATAATAAGGCCTGAGAGGATTCGTTGGAAAGGTTTCGTCGACGTGAACGCGTGGCACTTGATACATAATTTTATGACTTCTGGATCTCCCGAAAAGAAGAAAATACTCATAAATTAAAATTGTAATAACGCATCACCCGGGTGTCGGATCGATCCCAACTCAGACTCGTTGAAAAGCTATCTCAGAGCCTCATCAAACGTATTTAGTCTCGCTATGATCCGATCATCCGATCTTCTGTGGTAAACAAAACAATGCCGAAGGTCGGCTACTGATCGATATTATATGGTTTAGCTACCGGGCTGCCAAAATTAACTACGCATACAACCGATTGTTGCACGAAACACACCATTGCGACATGCTCAAGGTTATAGAGAAAGTGAACGTAAAACATCTCATGAGTTTATGGTCCATTCTTCCAGAACAAGCCCATAGAAAAAGTTTGATTGTAAAAACACAAAAATGGCTAGGGAGGATTTTTATTATTTTCAAATTTAACACCACAGCGTGGTGTTTTGCACCTCTATGGTCACTTGTGCTTGGGTATTCTTATGAATATTAGTCCTCTCAAGACTTTTCTTATAAACCAACTCTCATTTCCCCCCTATGATATTTTGGTTACTATGAAAGTAGAAAATTACGTATTGCATAGCAATATTTGTTTGTTTTTTATGAGGACAAACAAATATTTGTGTGACAATGATAAAGTTTCATATTGGCAATATTGGTCAGGTGCTATGGAACATGCCTCTCCAAAGAGAGACAAGCTACACGGGAGTAGTTGACCATCCAAAACCTTGGTGATATGCTCTAAACCATTCTGCGGTTGTAGGCGTTGTGACTTGATGAACTGGTGATGATTGTGCATTGAATCCAATTGCTTGCTTTGAAGATACAGATGTTGTAAGATTCTTTTCCCTCTGGTTGATAGGTCATCTACAGTTGCTGCTGTTCCATCCAATTTATATTAGGATAAATGTTTGAAAAAAAATTAGATGCATAAAACTACTCTTAAACAAAATTTTGTATTGATTTTATACCATGGTTCTATGTCAAATCCTCACTTTTCCTTTATCAAAGAAGTGGAGATTCTATTTGCATACTAATTAATAATACTGATATCAATTGTGTGTGCATTGGGTGGAGTAGGTTGGGGGGGGGGGGGGAGGGGTTTGCGACGAAGGACTCGCTTCGTGCCAATCCGTACGGACATGCACTAGTATGTAATAATGGATACCCCAACAACCGTCTTTTTAAGAGAGAATAAAATCAAATGTCAAAAATATCATATTCATTTTCAAAATACCCCTTGTCTTTCATATCGGCTATAGGTGTTGAATTATATCATATTTTCTCAGTTAGATCCTTCTACGATCACCTCCTGCCTCGGGTGCAGCGGCATGGGCCGTCTAAGGCTATTTGGAAGTCGAAGGCTCCCTCGAAGGTCCAAATCTTCTCCTTGTTGGCTTCGAGGAATAAGATTCTGACGAAGGCCAACCTGATGAGGCGCCATCACCCCCAGGCAACGGATGCTTCTTGCACCTTCTGCGCCTCGGAAGAGGAGACGTCCTCTCATCTTCTGCTCGGGTGCCCTTTTGCAAGGGGCCTATGGGATCATTTCGAGAGCAAGGCAGGACTTTCTTCGCACCCCAGGACCCTTAGAGGGCTATGGACCTCTTGGAGGAGAAGGAGAATTCCGGTGGAGATCCGGAAGCCCTGGGACGTCTTGGTCATGGCAATCGTGTGGGTTATTTGGCTTGAGCGTAACAGCAGAATTTTCAAAGGTAAGTCGGCAGGGCAGGATAAGTTGCGGCTTTCGGTGATTTCCTTTTTCCGCGCTTGGATTGTGCCATGGAGAGATAAGCTAGGGGCGGAGGCTACCATTTTTTGTAACAACCTGTTATCTTAGTTATTAATGATTTCTGGTTGGGGTCCGCCAAACCCTCCCTCCTTTAGGAGGGGTTCTCAAAAAAAAAAAAAAAAAAAAAAAAAAAAAAAAAATTATATCATATTTAGTGCATTAACATGAGAGGTGGTTTTAGAATGGAAATACTATTTAACCTGATAGTTTTTCCCCATTCCTTAACACAGAATGTTGTGCCTCAATGAAAGCCGTTCCTTGCACCGAGCTCCAAATTGGTGAACACACTCAGCCCTGACCAGCAGGCAAAGGGCTTCTATGATTGGATGCCACATCATTCTGTGAAAAAGAATCGGTAAAAGCTATCTGTATGAATAGCATTGCTATTTTAGATTACATAGGCTAATGTAAGGTCAATTGAATATCAATTCATGCTTGTCTGGTTACATCCATCCCTTCATGGATTTAGCCACATGTGAAGCTTACATGAGCCTAGTGACATGGGTGGTGGTTATAGGTCGGGCCCGCTATCGTGTGTCATGTAAATTAATTTCTTAGCTTTCACTGTCGAACGACAACCTTTAGTTCATTAGCTCAAGTAAAGTGGTTCAGTGCATGATTCAAGAACTTTCATTCCAAGACATAATCTATTGGATGCCTATTTCATTCATTTGGTATAACAACAAGAACCACATTTCATCTAAAACATTAAAAAAAAAAACAAATGATTCTTGTTTAGAACCAAAACAATTTGATATCCCAATCAATATACTTGGATCGATCGATGAGAACCAATTGGGATCAACTGTACTCTCGCAATCCGCCATCGACTAGCAGACGGTCGTCATGACTGGCTTTGATGCAAATGTTTTGTTATCGCAAAGCGGCTCAAGCCCTTGGTATTGATACCGATATCTACCGAATTATACATTTTTGCACCACATTTCGGCCTCGTTTGAGAGATTGTTGACGGCTATCGACGATTTTAGCAGTTGCGGGCTGCTGTAAGTTGGAGGATGTCTGTCTTGGATGCGGAATGAGTGGCAGTTTTGGTGGCATGCTTGTCCATTTTGAAAATTTAACAAAAAAAGAGTTATTTTGACTTTGCCCGCCAAATTTTACCTTGAAATAGGGTTTACCCCGCATATTTTCATTAATTAGGCTTTACCCCCCAAAAACTAACTGTTCAGCTGATGGAAAAGAAATAAAGTTTTAGGGGGTGAGCTGATGGAACAGTTAGGTTTGGGGGGTAAACTCTAATTAATGAAAAGATGGGGGGTAAATCTAAGGGAAATTTTATTCATACCCCAAAAATCTGTAATTAGCCCCCGTATCCCTAGCGTTTCTCAATAACTTACTCAACAATCCTTTAATACCAACAATGCCCTTTTTTTTGTACCCCAAACCCCAAACCCCCTGGTCAGCGTCTTGTGTACCCCCAACCCAACCCAACGCAATGTTTGTTTAAACTTAGCCCGCCGGGTTGTGCGGGGTGGGTTCGGGTTAACCTGACGAAAGTCGGGTTGGGTTCGGGTTGGCCCGCCCTAGTTGCAGCTAGGGGTGGCAATGAGTCGTGTCGTGTCGGGTCTAGTTTCGTGTCGTGTCCAAAACCCCCAGACCCGGACCCGACCCGTTTAACTAATCGTGTCTAGATCCTAAACCCGTACCCGACTCGCTAATAAACAAATAGACACGATAAGACCCGGTAAGACTCGTTTACCACCCGGATCTATTCAGTTGACCCGATCTGACCCAATCCGACTTGACCCGACCTGACTGAAAGACCCATTGGTATTATATATTATAGTATCGGATTGCTGGTAGACCCGACCCGACCTGACACGACCCGTTGAATACTAAACGGGTCTACCGTGTCCAGACCCTAAACCCGGACCCGACCTGTTTATTAAACGGGTCTATCGTGTCGACCCGTTTACGACCTGAACCCGTTTAGCCTTGACCCAGACCCGCTAACTTCATGTCGGGTCCTGTCGGGTCGAGGAGAAATAATTTGGGTTGGGCTCGGATTAGCCCGCCCAAATTCGGGTTGGGTTCGAGTTGGACTCGGGTTGGGTTTAGGTTGGCCCGCCCAAGTTGCAGCTCTACTTGTGCCTTCAAGTATCAGCCGAAGTGGGCAATTGCCCGAAAGGTTTCGAGACACCCGCCGATCTCAATATATATATATATATATATATATATATATATATATATATATATATATATATATATATATATATATATATATATATATATATATATATATATATATATATATATATATATATATATATATATATATATATCAGCCAACTGCATGGGGTTTATTTAAGAGTGGGGTGTATTCAAGAGGGCATATAATTGGGGTATATTTAACGGGGTATGTGTTTGATTGGGGTATAATCAAGTTGGGACGGGCCATTTAACTGGGGTGTATTGAAGGTGGGGTGTAAGGGGGAAGGGTATTTTTGGGATAGTAATGGGGTATGAAAAAAAAATGGGGTGTATTCAAGTTTGTTGGAAATGGGGGCTAACTGTAATTAGCCCCCGTATCCCTAGCGTTTCTCAATAACTTACTCAACAATCCTTTAATACCAACAATGCCCTTTTTTTTATACCCCAAACCCCAAAGCCCCTGCTCAGCGTCTTTTGTACCCCAACCCAACCCAATGTTCGTTTAAACTTAGCCCACGCCCAACCCGTCGGGTTGTGCGGGGTGGGTTCAGGTTAACCCGCCCAAAGTCGAGTTGGGTTCGGGTTGGCCCGCCCAAGTTGCAGCTAGGGGTGGCAATGAGTCGTGTCGTGTCGGGTTCGTGTCGTATCTAGTTTCGTGTCGTGTCCAAAACCCCTAGACCCGGACCCGACCCGTTTAACTAATCGTGTCTAGATCCTAAACCCGTACCCGACTCGCTAATAAACAGGTAGACACGATAAGACCCGATAAGACCCGTTTACCACCCGGATCTATTAAGTTGACCCGATCCGACCCAATCCGACTTGACCCGACCTGACCCGAAGACCCACTGGTTTTATATTTTATAGTATCGGATTGCTGGTAGACCGGACCCGACCCGACATGACCTATTGAATACTAAATGGGTCTTCCTGGGTCTACCATGTCCAGACCCTAAACCCGGACCCGACCCGTTTAATAAACAGGTCTATCGTGTTGACCCGTTTACGACCCGAACCCGTTTAGCCTTGACCCAGACCCGCTAACTTTGTGTCGGGTCCTGTCGGGTCGAGGAGAAATGATTCGGGTTGGGCTCGAATTAGCCCGCCCAAATTTGGGTTGGGTTCGGGTTGGACTCGGATTAGGTTCAGGTTGGCCCGCCCAAGTTGCAGCTCTACTTGTGCCTTCAAGTATCAGCCAACTGCATGGGGTTTATTTAAGAGTGGGGTGTATTCAAGAGTGCATATAATTGGGGTATATTTAAGGGGGTATGTGTTTGATTGGGGTATAATCAAGTTGGGGCGGGCCATTTAACTGGCGTGTATTGAAGGTGGGGTGTAAGAGGGAAGGGTATTTTTGGGATAGGAATGGGGTATGAAAAAAAAAAATGGGGTGTATTCAAGTTTGTTGGAAATGGGGGCTAATTACAGATTTATGGGGTATGAATAATATTTCCCAAATCTAATTCAAGACAAATTTTGGGGGGCAAAGTAAAAATAACCCAAAAAAAAGGAAAATTTTATTCATACCCCAAAAATCTGTAGTTAGCCCCCGTATCCCTAGCGTTTCTCAATAACTTACTCAACAATCCTTTAATACCAACAATGCCCTTTTTTTTGTACCCCAAACCCCAAAGCCGCTGCTCAGCGTCTTTTGTATCCCCGACCCAACCCAATGTTTGTTTAAACTTAGCCCAAGCCCAACCCGTCGAGTTGACCGGGTTGTGCGGGGTGGGTTTGGGTTAACCCGCCCAAAGTCGGGTTGGGTTCGGGTTGGGTTCGGGTTGGCCCGCCCAAGTTGCAGCTAGGGGTGGCAATGAGTCGTGTCGTGTTGGGTTCGTGTCGTGTCTAGTTTCGTGTCGTGTCCAAAACCCCTAGACCCGGACCCGACCCGTTTAACTAATCGTGTCTAGATCCTAAACCTGTACCCGACTCGCTAATAAATAGGTAGACATGATAAGACCCGGTAAGACCCGTTTACCACCCGGATCTATTCAGTTGACCCGATCCGACTCAATCCGACTTGACCCGACTTGACCCGAAAGACCCACTGATATTATATATTATAGTATTGGATTGCTGGTACTCGACCCGACACGACCCGTTGAATACTAAACGGGTCTATCGTGTCGACCCGTTTATGACCCGAACCTGTTTAGCTTTGTCCCAGACCCGCTAATTTCGTGTCGGGTCCTGTCGGGTTGAGGAGAAATAATTCGAGTTGGGCTCGGATTAGCCCCGCCCAAATTCGGGTTGGGTTCGGGTTGGACTCGGGTTGGGTTCAGGTTGGCCCGCCCAAGTTGCAACTCTATTTGTGCCTTCAAGTATCAGCCAACTGCATGGGGTTTATTTAAGAGTGGGGTGTATTCAAGAGTACATATAATTGGGGTATATTTAAGGGGGTATGTGTTTGATTGGGGTATAATCAAGTTGGGGCGGGCCATTTAACTGGGGTGTATTGAAGGTGGGGTGTAAGGGGGAAGGGTATTTTTGGGATAGGAATGGGGTATGAAAAAAAAAAATGGGCTGTGTTCAAGTTTGTTGGAAATGGGGGCTAATTACAGATTTATGGGGTATGAATAAAATTTCCCAAAAAAAAATTAACACATATGGAGTGGTCCGTAAAAAAACAAAGTGCGGTTTTGTTCATTTATGTGTGAACGAAACGTGCGCTCCTATTGATCAGCTCAATCAATCTCACTCGTACAAAACTGTCGAGCGTTCACCAAAAATAGTAAATATGCCCTCCAAGAAATCTTTCTTTTTGGATGGATTCTTCTGAATTGTATCTCTAATCCCAACAGTTCACTTTTTCTCTTAACGCATACGATGATAGTTGTACGTCGGCTCATCAAAAGTGGCTTCACCGACAAAATTATAGGATAACTACACTTTGCCCCCTCTAAAATTTATCTCAACAACAGTTAACCCCCTGTAGTTTATTTTGTTCCAAATCGCTCCCTAAAGTTTATAATGTTAGCACAATGGCACCTTTTGTCAACTACTTAATTTCCTTATTTGATAAATTTTATCCGATCAAAACTGAATTGAAAAGGGGGGCAGAAATGTAGTTTTTTAACTATAGGGGAGTTAAGTGTTTTTGAGCTAAAATTTAGAGGGCAAAGTGTAATTTATCCTTAAAATAAAAAGAAGGAGTTATTAACGTTAGCTCCTTAAAATGGTTTACGTTTTACGTTAAGGGTATGTAAAGTTTGAACTCAACGTAAAGCCCTTGTAGTTGGACTTTGACTAACTCAAGCTCCTTCTCTCGCGCAGATGTAATAACAAAGATTTTTAATTGACAATTTCACCCCGACAAAACCCTTGCGGCACTCCCTGCACGACATCGGACCTATCCGATCGGCAACAAGACGGTCAAAATCTAAACCCGAGCCACCCACGTGTAGGGGTGGCAATGGGTCGTGTCCGGTCAGGTTTCTGTCGTGTCTAGTTTCAAGTTGTGTCCAAAACCCCTGGACCCGGACCCGACTCGTTTAACTAATCGTGTCTAGACCCTAAAACCGGTACCTGACCCACTTATAAACGAGTAGACCCGATAAAACCCGTTTACAACACGAGTCTATGCAGTTGATCCGATCCGACCCAATCCAACTTGACCCGACCTGACTTGATAAGACCCGCTGGTACTACATACTATAGTACGGATTGCGGGTAGACCCAACCCGACCCGTTGAATTTTAAACTGGTCTTCCAAGGTTTACCGTGTCCAAACCCTAAACCCGGACTCGACCCGTTTATTAAATGGGTCTACCATGTCAACCCGTTTATGATCCGAACCCATTTAACCCAGACCCGCTAACTTCGTTTAGGGTCTGCCGTGTCGGGTATAGAATTGGCAGCCCTACCCATGTAGCCATATTGTAACATTCGCCCCAAACTCACAAGATATTGCCTGTTTGCCTGCGCCCGCACAAAAACTTCCCTAGAGGTCACCTGTCCTATTACTACTCTCGCCCAAGCACGCGTAACTACGGAGTTCTTACGGAATCCATAGCGAAGCACGATTTTAAAACACAAGATATTGTCCTCTATTGATCTATTGGGTTTCAAACCCTCAACCTCAAGGTTTTGCACTAGTGTGGTTACCATGGAACCACCTAAAACGCGTCTTCTATATTTAGGAGGGAAAATTATATAAGTAGCTCGTGATCTCCTTCTCTATAGACAATGTGGGGCTAACTCGTGGCCTTACGCACCCACCTATCTCATCCATCTTGGTGTCACGGCCTCAGGAGTCTTGGTCATCACACACATAGCTACAGCCCCTCCACCGCATGCATGGACTTCATGGCCAGAGCTCATCCCGGACCACGGAGTCCGCCGACGCGGAATCGGTGAACCTCGGCACAAACGGGCAATCTTCGGTGGTTCTCCTCTACGTCCTCTCCGCATCGACGGCACGGGGGAGGCCAGCCGATGTCCAAGCTTGGTACTGGAGCGGTGCAAAACCTCCCCAAGCTTAGTTATCTGTGAAATAATGGGTGGCACCATTCATAAATTCGAATACCACTTTGGCATTTACGTGATTAATTCAAATGCCACTTTATCTGTAGTTGGACTTTGGTTAACACGAGCTTCTTCTCCCGCACTAATGTAATATCGAAATTTTTTAAATGGCAATTTTACCTCTACAGATAGAGTGTAACAATTGTAGCAAAAGAGTAACAATTATTAAATAGCAAAAATCTGTTAGTTTTGGCTAACGTGAGCTCCTTCTGCAGCGCACTTGTAATAACAAAAAAAATCAAATAACAATTTTAGCCCAACATATAAAGTGTAACAATCTTAGTAAAAATGATACAATTGGTAAATAGTAGCAATCCCTTAATAAAGAGTAACAATTTTATATGGTAAAATGGCTTAATTGTCGATTGATTGTAGTGGTATTTTTGCTCATCTATTCACAATATGGTTGCCTTGTGCCAAAAAATGTGTTTGGCTATATGAAACCAAATTGATTCTATCTCACACATAAAGAGTAACAATTAGGTAAAAAAGAGTAATTATTTGGTCAGTTGACATAATTTTTTTTTGATGACAATATACAAAAAAAAAATTAAATAATTTTGTGATTTTAAATCGACAATCTAGAATGATTTTAATTGATTTTAATGTAATAAATGGTTCGTGTTAAGTTGATGGCAGGAAATATAAATTTATTGAACTTGTGTTAGAAGCTATTGTCCCTTTTTTTCAATTTGGTTCGGTGGGATTTTTTGAGCGAGCTATTGCAATATAGAACTTGTAGAAGGGCTTATTGTAAGCTGATACCTTTGTCAGGGAGCTATCACTAAGTCCACCTAAAAAGGAAGGGGGGGGGGGGGGGGGGGGGGTGGTTCCTCATAGCCGTCTGTCCATACAAATGTAAGCCATTCATAAGCTCCCAATGCAGCTTACACAATTCCTGCAAAAAAATAAAAGGGGAGTTAGCAAGAAACCAATCTTAGAAGATGGTTTCGAGCTGTAGTCCCGACAACATTTCCATTTGAGCTCCTACCCCTATGGACGAAAATGTACCTCGAATAACTGAACCCCCCGCCGTCGCTGAACCTAACCATAACCCCCACCCCCCTCCCCCGCCGCCACCAGACCTAACCGAACCCCCCGCCTTCCCCCTCTTTCACCGCCGTCGGACCTAATCGAATCCCCCACCGCTGCCGCGACCACCGGACCTAACCGAATCCCCCCACCTAATCTATAAGCCATAGGATGAACCCTAGACCTAGATCCACAGGTCGCGAACCTAACCGCCGTTGCTCGCACCGCCGCTATCGCCTTCACCTTCGCCACTTGCGCCCGTCGCCTCCATCGCTCGCGCCGCCTGCCGCCGCCGCCGGATCTGCAGAAGAAGGGTGCAAGGGTGGTATGGGGATTAAAAAAAATGGGGAGGGTTTATCCTAATGTTTGGTTGGTTAGAGAGGCTGGAGCTCAAATGAAAAGGTTTAGTGGATTTATCCTAATATTGGGTTGGTTAGAGGGGTCTTTGACTAATAACCCCCCCCAAAAAAGGGGACTTAGTGAGAGGTCCTTGATTAAGAGATCGATTTAGCCTAAGGACTTTGAAATGTTGTAGATAGAATTGTTGTCCACAGCATTTCAATTTTTTTTTTTTTTTTTGAATTGCCACTGACCAAGTGAACCCCCCCCCCCCCCCCCCCCCCTCGTCGTCGCTGTCGGACCTAACCGAACCCCCACCTCCCCCCCTATCGGACCTAATCGAACCCCCCACCTCCCCCTCGGCTGGACCTAATCTACAAGCTATGGGATGAACCCTAAACCTACCAATCTCTTTGTCAGGGACCTAAACGTTGCTGCCTCCGCCGCCTGCTACTGTCTTCGGAGCCGCTCGTGCTCGTCACCCACCGCAGCAGTTGCTACCATTGGAGCAGCTCGTACCCACCGCAGCTGTCGCTGTGAGAAAGAGAGAGGGGAGAAGAAAAGGGAGGGGGGGTTAGTTTGGGGGTTATCTTGAAAAGATAAGGACCTTAGGCTAAACTGATCTCTTATATATCCTTAGACTAAACCTATCTTTTTACGAGGAACCTTACACACATTAAACGAAAAAAAAAAAAAATGATGGACATAAGGCCTTGATTTTCTTCGAAGGGCCGGCAACAAGAATCTCCTACGGGTCAGATGGTGGGCCCACTTGCTCGACCAAATTGTCCTTCCAAATTTTTTTAATTTTTTGAGTAGTGTTGAGCGCTTGTCCCGAATGGGCAACCCGAATGACGTGTCATCTGATTACGGCCTCACTTTGCCGGCCAGTCCGGACTGAATACGATTCACTGGTCGGGGCTGATTGCAACGGACGGATGTGATCAAGACGCGTCATTCTGGCTGATCATTCGGGCTAAACGGTTTCGGGCTAAATAGTATTTTCCTTTTTTTGGAGGTCGTAATTCGTACTATAATGTTGAAAACTCGTTCAAACTCAGCTCCCGAAACCCCTCCGTTAATTCCGGGCCTAACTGAATCTCCAGTGCCGAATTAACTGTATTGCCTTCACCGTATCGATTTAGCGTGTAATAGAGGGACACCGATCAGACGATCAGAAACAATCGCATCATAATCCAACGGACAATACCTTGCTCAGCTCTATCGGCTTATTACCCCAAAGCCCCCTAACTATTGGAAAAATACTAGCGAATCCCATCCAGCGCGTGGCGTTTTCAACGTTCCACATTTTCCGTTACGATATTTACGATATTACCCTTTAGTAACGGCGCCCGTTTAAAACGCGCGGCAATTCCCGTCCAAGTGATATAACCGACTAGCAGGGGTAGTTTCGCCATTACAGGAAATATTCGGCCTCCGCTTTCGAAAGCGGAGCACCTTTGGCCGACGGCCCTTTTTCGAAGCCGTGTGACAAAATGCTTTCGAAAACAGAAACCTGATGGTTCTGACCGTTAGCGTGAGGACACGTGTAAGGAACAAAATCCTTTTCGGGGAAATAAACTTGTAGGAGAGGGGGGCAATAGAAAATTGGAGGTAATAAATGAAGCCTCACCTGGGCAGTTACGTGCGAGTCTCATACACCGGACCGAGCTTTGTATAATTCTCACCAACCATGGATGAGGTGTGCTGCCATAAAAGTGCAAATGGCTCTCGTCACCCCGGTAACCGTACCTCGTTTTCCTCCTTCATCCCCTTCGGTGGTGGAATACGGGCTGCACCATGGGCGGGGTCGGGTTGGGTTAGATGTCAACCTAGGCCTCACTAGAATTGTAGAACCTTCAACCCGTAAGCCAATCCAACCTGACCTCTAACTCGTGCTGCTCCATCAGAGAAAGTTTTGTTATCCGTGGGATATTTAGACACTACTTTTTATCTATCAGGCTATCACAGGATCGAATCCCGGGCTTGTCTTATCCGTGGGTATAAAAACAAAGTAGTGTATCTGTGGGCAAAAACAACGCTTAGTCGTTGGTGAGGATTTTTTTTTTAATACTTCTGTAATTTTGGTAGACCTCGAACCATGATTTTTTTTGTACAATGGCACTTATCGATATGTTCTCTTAAAAAAAAACCCATTAAATTCATGATTGCAATAGGATGTCTAGAGAGCTAATCATGGTTGCAAATATTTGTTTGACTCCAACATTGATGGAAGCTTGAGCTAGTTTGGAAATAATTTCTTCAAGTATGAGCTCATGGATCAGTTTTGGCATCAAAGTCCTCCAATTATTCGGCACAAAGTACTAAATTTTGATCCATACTAACATTTTCTTGTCCAAGAGTTGTTTAGTGAAGGACCAGATCATAGCTCGGGAGTTTGGGTACGTTCGATATAGTGCTAGATCCACCCGAAAATGATATAGTGCATGAGAGAAGCTCCAACGAGCTCCTAGTATTGTCATCCCTTGATATTGTATCGAAATAAATGGAGTATAGGTAGAGGTAGAGCCAAGGGGGGGGGGGGGTGAGGACTCTTTAAAGTTGGCAAAATTCCTAAAGGATCGCTTTGAAATTTTGATATATTTTTGTAATAAATTTAGACCTGGTCCTTCCAAAATATTAAGTTTTGGAGTTTCTAGGCCCACCACCGAGTATAGGTTCAAAATGGCACTCCAACAGGCTCCTTGTATAGGCCCACATAACGTTGCTTTCATTGGCCCCCGTTTTGATCTTTTCACAAAAAATAGAGAGAGATTGAGTATACCGTTGGAGTGCTCTTTCATCCCCAGTCTATATGGCAACTAGGAGCTCGAAGAATAAAGAAGAATCCTAGGAGCTCTTTGGTGATGCTTTAACTTGTTTCATTCCAAACGCTGAATTGAAAGAAGATTCGAACCCGAATTTTAGCCCCAAGATTCGAACCACTTTGGTACTCTTCATGTGCGGGATGCACTTTAGACTCTATACGATCAAGAAGTGTTACTGTTTGCCTTTGAGGTTATGCTCACCGGATGGTGACCATATATGGATTTTTTTGGAGGGGGGGGGGGGGGCTGTTTGTATTGTATAGAACAACCGAAATGTGGAGGACTCACACCGAGGTCGGCTACTCCGCCCCTTTTCCCACACAAAAAAACATCAGTCCGGGTCCAAGGAAAGCTGAAACTGTTTTTCTTCTCCTCCCCTCTCCTCAATTTTTTTCCTCCTTCCTCCAAAGTCTTCTCCTTGTCTTATGCTCCGGAGCTCTACTTCTCTTGACCTTCTGCTGTGAGTATATTTCTCATCCAACCCTATTTAATTGCAGAATTAAGGGATGGGGGTTTTGTGGATTTGAATCTCTGCCGGGCCCTGCACTTTGCTCTGCTCTGTTCTCTGGATTCATCATTGGGTTGGCATTTGAATCTCTGGTGCTGAATCCTCTGTGCCGATCTGCTTCCTCAGTTTCTCTTGGTGCAATCCTGGAGCATGTGATGCGATCTTTTGGGGGTTTTTGCTGGATTTAGCTGCTGAGTTGTGGTCTGGTAATGTTGTGCTCTTCTGGGTTTGCTTTATATTTGAAATTTGAGACATGGGTAGGTTAGCCTGATGGATAGGATTGTGATTCAGGGTCTAGCAGCAGTTGTTGTTGTTGTTTTTTTTTTTTTTCTGCTATTTGTCGCCGTTTCGGATTTTGTGGAGTAGCTCTTTATCTAGCTTCGATTCGGCGGTCTCAGATGCTGCAAAAAAATTATGATCCTGGATGTATATGTTATTGCCTGAAGGAAAATTCTAGGTTGGTTTATTTAGTTCCGATTCCAGTAGATGTGAAAATTTTGAAGGTTGTCGCCGGAACCGCCCGTCGACCCACCATGAGTCACGGTCGGTGGGTGATTCGGTGTGGCAGAGTGAAAGAAAAGCACCAAGAAAAGTAGAAAAGGCCTAATTTTACGTGGAAAGCCCTTCAAATGCAAATGGAAGAACCGCATCCACTATCAAATCAAATGAATATAACCCCTCCCACCCCACCTGCTCGTTCTGACCATCTTCGGGTAGGTATGGCTCTTAAGGGTATAGCTCGGCGTCCTCTAGGAGCCCGATTGGGCGCATTGCTACGTTCAGCTCCCTTGCTGCTCTAGTAGCGCTCAAGTCCGCACAAGATAGGCTCGACCATCAGTGCTTGGTCCAACCTCTCCTGGAAGGTCGATTATGTCATAACTTGCTTGCTTGAAGTCTGCTTATTTGCTGGATCTCAACCCCCGTGGATTTGGACAAAGCGATTTGGCCTACCTAGCCATGTCGAGTTTCTCGTCAAGCCAAGTGCCAGTTCTTGGTATTTAGACACCAACACACATCATGTTTAGAAAATTATGATACATAAGGTATTTAGAAGATCATCATGTAATATGCTTCATTTATCTTCCTCTGACTATGGGATTTTAATCCCTTGATCCTTACCTTGAAGAAGGAATTTGATGCTTCATAATCTTGTATGTGTACACTGCAATGTGAATGAGAAAGTAACCACGGCTCTATTCTCTGATTGGTTGACGATTTAACATGGTAACAAAGCCATGTTCGCATATCATCTGCTCCATCATCACCGTAGGCCGCTGCTTGGCCACCCTCTCCTTCGGTAGTTGTTAGCCCACACCCAGACCCCCTCTCCTTCAGTCGCGTTGGCTACTGCCCGGACCACACTCTTCTTTAATCACCATTGGCCGCCGCCCAGCCACTCTTCACTCAATTCCTTTTCCTTGTCAAAGGCGGACATTATGAATCTCCAACTTCCAACTTGAGGGAGAGTATTATAATGTACCATCTTTAGCAAATTATGATATATCATATATTTAGACGACTACCGTGTAATGTTTGTCATTTGTTTTTCTCTAATTAAAGAATTTGAATCCCTTGACATGCCTTTATTAAGGGATTCTATTCTTCATAATCTTGTATGTATACACCCTAAGTGAATGAGAAAGTAACCATGGCCCCATTGTCTAATAGGTTAATGATTCAACACCTAAATGATGTGCCCAATTTAAAACCAAAGAGTTGATATATCTTTGATTCTTGCAATCAGCATATAACCTCTCTTGGTGAACTTAACAAGGTGATGTGTCTTTTTTAAGGGTTTTGATGCAATGATGCTTCATAATCTTGTTGAAGGTTTAAAATATGGGTATCAGTACCAGTGTAAGTTGGCTTTAGACTGAGTTGTATTGACGATACGACTCGGTATCAGTATGTATTAGTCGAAATCGGTATCAACCTTTTTTTTTTGAAAATAATCAAAAAATAAAATTAAAAATATTAGAAATTATATATAAATAAAAGGTAAGCTTTATGAGATTTAGGTTTAAGTTTTAGTCTTTTAGATTTACGATTAGGATGTATGCAATCAAAGGTGAGCCTAGGCATACCAAACTCCTCAAGGCTCAACCCTGGTGTCTCTTCTAGAGAGCGCCCCTTCCTAGGCCATGTGCACAATAGGACACTCGGTTGAAATCCAAGTTTTTTCTTTTCCTTTTGCATTCTGTGACATTTTCCTTCCCACTTCTTCCTTAAAATCCTTAGAACCCATCTAAACATCCGAAATTGCTTTCTTCTCAAAAAGACCATCCAAATCCCATTGATTTAATGAAAATCGAAGCTCATCCCGAAATCTAACTTTGATATGATTCATATCCAATTTGGGTTCATCCCCAAACACAGTTGGTGTGCTTTCGACAATGTCAGTGCAAAGCTCAAGATACATTTTACTCTTGACAACGCTAGACATGTTATTTTATATTCTTAACATTAATTTTTAATTTTGTAAACTTGATATTTGAACTTTAAGTCCATAACCTAGATATCTTAGTTCTACTCTATCAATATTTAATGGGAGATTTCAGTTGGTGGTATGCTTATGCTATTTGAGGTTATTTGTTATGTTTATTAGTTTTCATATCGTGGTTTTTTTATCTTGTTTTGCTTAAATACCTCGTATAAAAATTAATTTTAATGGGAGGAGATGGGGAATTTCAAGGGGTTCCAAACCCCGCTTAAAAATGAAAAAATATAGTAAAAATCACACATTTGCGCAAAGGTGCGCCTGGGCTCACGTCGAGGTAAAGGTGCACCCTTTGCGCTTGGGCTGCACCTGAGTTTTTGATTGCATAGGTTAGGATAGGTGCACATATCGTAACTGTATAATAGTTGGCCATTCAAGTGAATTCTCTACATAGTTTTGGTATTTTGTATTGTCATATCGGTTAATTTCGTTCCTATTTGTTAAGAACATTATGAACGCAAATGTTAAAGGTTGTGCTGGAGTCACTTTCACACCATTCTTAACATGGTAAGCAAAGGTGGACCATGTAAAAGGAAAAGCTAAGGGATGTATAAGCATGCTTACTGTTGTGTTAGAAACTTAGAAATTATGCAATTTTCCTCCATGCACACGTTAGAATGATGATTATGTCACTATGCGTATCATGCGCCTTCACTTAGTCCACCTTAAAAGTGACCATTATTTTTTGGATGATTGATAGATCATCACAAATTTGGTGAAATTGCACTTTCTAGAAAACAAATTGATAGGTGGCAAATAATATATAAAGGAAGATATTAAAAAATATAAAAATCCGAATCATACTGGTCGTAACGGTCGATACCTGCCTAACTAGGCCAATACGAGCATGTATCGATCACTACGGAGCTTGATGCGGTTTTAGGGGTGACTCAGTGCAGGCCTGTCCAAACTCGAGTTGCACTGGTTGATACTACTCAGTATCGGCCGAGTTTTGATTCCATGAGTTGTATGTCTACACCACAATTTGAATGCTAAAGTAACCATGGCTCCATTCTCTGATAGGTTTATTATTCAACACCTAGGTCTTGTGTCCAATTGAAAATCAAAGAGTTGATTTGGCTTTGACTCTTACAGTGAGCGGATAACCTCTCTTGGTGAATTTAACAAGTTTCCTCTGTCTTTGTCTTGTGTTTAATTGCACTATGTTGTCAAAAATGAAGGAGAAGAAATCCTGGGACTGAAAGTATTACTCGTGCCAATATTTGGAATGATTGGCTTGGTAGAACCTGTTTTACTGTACTGGCTGATGCCAGCATACACTGATGCGAAATGATAGTAGAAGTATCCAACAAAACATGAGTGTCATTCAAAACGAGTAAGTTTTCTTTGATTTAACCTGGACTATTATAAATCTAGACTATTATAGATCTCCTTTCAAGCAATGCTTATATCTATATATTAAAGCTTAAAACACTACTTTGGATAGGGAAACTCTAGCATCCTTGATCAAGTTGTTCTAGTACCGATGGTCATATTCTAAACACACAGTACATTATATACTAATATAACATATAACTTTAACACAAATGAGTTCAAAACATAAAATTATTGTGTTACTACAAAGGTTACATAGGGAGAAAAAAGTCGTACAAAAGCTGCCAAATGAAATGGCAGATACATAATAAAAGGTCTTCAGTCTCAGTTACACTCCGTCTTGTCCACCATTTTGTTCTGTGAGCCAGTAGTTCAACCATCCACAAATGTGAGTCAGTAGTTCAACCATCTTCAACCAGGTGTTGCTTTGATAGACCGATAATGTGTTTGTGAAACAGACGCACGAGTATTGACTATTCAATGTATGCAGTGATGCACCCATATAAGTGAATGCTCATTCCACCCTACCCCTGAACCCATTTTAGGTGGATATAATCTATCCACCCTGTGATAATGCGCCTGTGTAACTTGGTTCATAAAATGTGGACATCATCATGGTGAAACAAACCATGCCGGAAAAAGACATTATGAATCTCAGTTCTTGGGGGTTACAACTTTCAACAATTTATGTGTATATACATGCACCCGTAGTTTGGTGTGTTGTTCACTGGGTTCAAGTCCTGTAGGAGTGTATTTTGCTTCACACAATAACGAGATTATATGCATCTCAACACTTACTCATGTTTCATACATATTTAAAGTTGTTAATAATAGTTATCACTTCTCACATCTTTCCTGTGGTGTCTACTTACTACTCAACCAGCTAATATAACTACACTTGGGTTTGTAAAAGCATCTTTTAGCTGTTTCATTTACTCGCATGAATTGATAAGTGCCTATGAGGTTGCATGGGAACGAAGGTTCTTATTGCCTTGAATTAGTATTAGTTAGAATTTCCTCCACTAGTTGGTTAGGTGAAGTTTAGTCTTGATGGATGCTTACCTAGGAATCCCCAACTTACATTTATGACTATTTAATATCATATTATTAAAAAGTTACACCTACCAGGGCTTAGTCGGCAGCTTGGTACCTTACTCTCATGCGGTAGGTTCCTAATTTGAGTCCACAAAGTGTTGTGGGATATCGGATTTCCAGCGGCAGATTTTCCCAATGGAGCATTGATGCCCGGGGAGATGCTCTATGGTGCAAATGGTCCTGAATCATGGATCACGGGAAATGTGTGGAGTGTATCCTTAGTGTTCTTGTAAGCTGGAGTCTTATTTTTAATACCTAGTCCACTAGGAGCTAAAGTACTCAACTAAATGGAAAAAAAACCAATACAGAAGTTTCATATAATGTCATTATTGAGTCAACTTATGGTGAGGCAAATAGAGTCTCACCAAGTGATGTAAATACTGGTGTTTTATGGTGTAATCTATACTGATCCAGTAGCCTTTTTTTCTCCCCTTTTGTTCATCTTGTTCCTTCTTTTGTTTGTAATATAGCTAGACTGGTTGCTATTCGTGTAAAACATTGTCATGAATTCTGGTTCATAGTATGAGCTGAGTAGTAAATGATTCCTTTATCATGTAGCAATAAGCAACTGATGGTTATACTTTGTCATTCTACACAGGAGCAAACAGAATAGGATGGAAAGTCTCATAAATCTCACAATCCCAGAGTCGAAGGTAATTTGAATATTGGAAGATTAGTGAACAGTCTCCATTTAATCCATATGATAAGAAGTTTTATCATACTGGACACTTGGACATTATTCTGATTGCTTCAGTTTGAAAGGAGACTTTTTTGCTAAATAATTTATCTTAAGGACATCCATCACGAGAATTAGATTTCTTTCTCATCTCAAACTGCTGCAGTGGAGTTGATACGTGTAAAAAATCTGCCATGGATGATTTCATTGATCCCTTCCTTTCGGAGCATTCATGGCTAGATATGAATGCATCTGCGAAGTCCTACGGAGGAGAGGAAAAGGGCCCATCAATATGCATGATTCCCTCAAGTATGGAGACCATAGCTACTGAAGGTTTGAGTCTGTATGGGCATGATGGTAACTCGTCCATCTTCATTGATGCAAATTTGAAATACGGTATTAGCAAGGGCCTATTTCCCGGAGAAAAATTGTCGCAGCATGAGACACCAAACCGTAACTCACATCCCTCCCAACATGATAACAAGACTTATGATGGTAGTTTCTCATTACAAGGCATGATGGAGAGTCACTCAACAGCTGGATCATTTGGCCCGGAACTAAATACATCATGCCCTGTAGCACTGCCTCATAACTCGCTAACCATGTCTAGTTCAATCGAAAGCAGTGGAAGTGAACCATCTGCATTTCCAGCATCTCTTGGAGATTCCCATTCCATATCTTCAGTTCCAGCAATGTGGCCTCAGTCATACTCAGATGTTTCTTTTATGGGACATGGAAAACTGCATGGTTTTAGCTTTCAAGGCGTGGAAAGCGACACTGACCTAATGAGGAAGGCATCTCTTGGAAATGGCAAATACCCACAGCTGGAAGATTTGCGTGCAGCATCTCTACATGTAAAAGTGCAGTCTGGAATTCTGCTTAGATTCTCTGACAGCATGAAACGAGTTTCTGATCCTTCTGTACAATTACATTGCAGGATCACAATGAGCTTCACAACCCCCATTTGCCAACTTTCTCTGCTGGGCAACCAAAATTGACTAGTGGTCTTTTTCAGTGCCACCAACAGGTGCTTCATATTTACTACTCCTTTTGCTAAAACAGGATTTTATTTGAATTTATTATGAACATGCCATACTGCAGGAGCAAAGTGAGTTGCACAATCTTCACTTGCCCTTTTTGGCTGCTGGGTCACAGATGGCGTCAAGTAAAACAACAGGAATACAAACCTGTCAACAGGTTTTTATACTCGGTTCTATATATATGTTTTTTTTTTTTTAAGGAATGGTTCTATATATATGTTTCTTCTGTTGAGAGATAGTATAATTGTTTTATCATATGATGTGTGCTCTTGTATTCTTCTTGTATAGTTATCATCGCCCACTCAAGGAAATACCATCAAGCATCACGCGAACAATTCTTTGGGTAATCAATCCCAATTAAATCCACCTAATGCCAGTGCTTGCAACGGAGTTGTAAAGCCACGTGTGAGAGCACGACGCGGTCAAGCAACTGATCCTCATAGCATCGCTGAAAGGGTTAGTATATGATTTTGTTATTATACGAGATGATGCCTGGCTACATCTTAAGAACCTTACGAAGTTTTCTTAAAAGTTCCTGGTTTTCTTGCTGTAGTTCTTTAGTCAGTTACCTTGTTGGAGTGTTTGTTACATTTCTTTATTAGTTACATCACACATAATAATAGAATATTTTCATATTGGGAATTTAACCATGAAATGCAGCTCCGACGAGAGAAAATTGCAGATAGAATGAAAAATCTGCTAGAACTCGTCCCAAATTCCAATAAGGTACAATCTTGCCTTGCCACTTTCCTACCCTTTATCACTTCCTTCCATCATGTTCGAGGGTATTTCTTTTGATTTTCAAGGGAAAATGTGTATTGAAAGCAAGTCTTATGTTTTTTTACTTGTTATCATTGATTCCGTTATATGGCTATAACTAGGACTGCTTAAACTTCGTAGACAGGTTATGCATGCAGCATATGTACGGACATGATAACCACCTTCAATTACAAAACTTCCTATCTAACTAAACAATTATGGGACATACATGTTTTTCTTTAACTTTTCTTGATATCATATGATTTTATATTTTAGGAAATGAAGAATTGGAACTTGGAATGTATGGAGCAGTGAGTCAGCGTCAAACATAATAGTTGTGGGACAAGCTAGGTTTAGTTAATGCGGCCTACACCAAGGGTTCACCTTTTGGCTAACGCATTGCACTTGGCATAGATGAGTTGATGGTTTATCATTTGCACTTATTTCAATCTTAAGTTGATAAGAAAAGAAATTAATCAATTACATCTAGGAAGCTATGATTTGAAGGAGTGAAGTCTAAGACCAATGAACCAAAACAGAAATTATGAATGTGATTTTGATGAAAAATATTAAAATTAGGCTCCAATCAAACCTGGTCACCATATGGTACTCCATGATGATAATATTTTACTTCTTTGATACAATATAATGACGACAGATGAAGAGTTGAAGACATCTCAATAGAACAAGAGTGATGGAATCAAAGTGGATAGGTGCATCTATGTTCTGTTTCTTCAGGCTTTCTTGGCAACAAAAAGCTTATATGACATTGTATAAATCAATCTATTGGGGAAAAAAAGAAAGTCCAAGCACATAAGATGGGTGTGGCAGATATGAGACTGTTGAGTTGAATGTGTAGCGAAATTAAGTAAGATAGGGCCATAAATTGATATATAGGAAGAAGCCAACTAAGATGATATTGGCATGTATAACAAACACCTGAGGAGGACTTATTACGAAGGACCTGATTTGTTCTGAAGGGTCAAGAAAGAGGAGGCGTAGACCCAAATTAATGAATGAAAGTTGTGATAAATGACTTGGAAAAGATGGCAAATTAGCAATACAAAATGATGTTGTGCACGACAGCAAAAATTATGGTACGAGTTCATATAACCAACCCCAATATAGTTGGAATTTGTCGTAGTTATGATTTTCATAAGGAAAAAAAGATGAACTTGGGTGCACCCTGGAATCTAGTGACTCAGATTCTAGGAAAAATAAAGAGATAATTGTTAGGAGGTTCGTACGGTTACACTTTGAGGCTGATAAACAAGACGAGAAGGTATAGCGTAAAGATGAGACAAGGATAGGGAAAGTTATGTTTTGTCGATGGTGTGGATCTTTTGTATGTTTTCTCTGTGCATGGGCTTCTCCTAGAGTTGCTTGTTCCCTACTAGATGATTTTTCGAGTGGTCTCCTAGACAAGGACAAGTTGCATGGGTCAGGTCGGTGAACCGGCAGCGACTTGCATGGGCAGCGGTGGTGAGCTGTGGCTTGCACCACACATTACTGGAGGCAGCACGATTCCAAGTGTTGCCCTTGGTAATATGCAGCTGGCTCTGGAATTTGTGCTTCCCCTTGTAATGTGCTGTAAATAATCGGACTCTTACATGGTGAAAACTCTCACAATTACTTATTTGAAGCAACAATTTTTATAGCCTACGGATTGAATTCTAGAAATTGTTGAATCACTGGAACATTATTGGAATATTCAATTAATTTGATGGTGTGACAGTGTCAAGGTGGAGGATGTAATCTTGATTCTAATGAGCATGTTGTGACTATTCTTGTGCATGGAAAAAACTACAGTAAAGCCAATCTTGGCAAATAGAGCTAAACTGTTATTTGAAAGGGGATTTGAGATAAAAAAAATTTGTGTCCAATTGAAAGGATCCTCATCATAGAAGGTACCACTCATTGCTAGAAAATGTCTGTAGAAGGACAAGGATGGGTCTATTGCTGCTGCATAGTAAGAGAGTTTGATTAGCATCTTTCATGTGACACACACATGACATGACCTACCTAAAGTTAACTCGAAACATGAATGTTCATTGTACTTTTAAAGACATTACATTAAGCATCTGAACTCTGAAGTTGCTTTATAGAAAGGCTAAAACCTTTTCAAATCCAGTGCGTCATCATGGTAAAAACATAGAGAAAGAACCTTCTCTATAAATCCCATGCGTAGGTGTAAATATTCATATTTTTGTTGTCTATCTATGGATAGAGTTATAGTACACAAAGTGATCTATATTTTCATGCTCTCCATTGATGTTCGTGCTCTCTATTGGTTCGCACATTCGATCTATAATTGTAAATACATTTGAACTTTTAGGTTGGTGTGAACTTTGACATAATTAGCTACTCTGGCCAAGTTCCTAGTTCAGTGTTCACACTCATGTTGCACATGAAGGAGTCAAGCAATACCTTGACTGATTTACTATGAAGTTGTACTAGTTCTTATCAGTTCTGATGTGGTGGTTTTATTTTTTAATTACCAATCATTTCTCATCTGGTGTTACTTCTCTTTTTTACATATTATGGTGATTCGACAGTTAGGATACCTCCGTCCCATCTGCTTATTGTTAAGAGGACCTTTTTTACTGTCTTGAATTCATATCTGAATCTGATTCCCTAGATCTGAAAATAATGTTGATGTTCTTAAAAGAGCTGGATATGGCTGAATTTCTGCCTTTTCATGTGCAGACAGATAAAGCATCAATGCTTGATGAGATCATTGGCTATGTAAAATTCCTGCAACTGCAAGTCAAGGTTTAGATACAAAGCATGGACTTCAAATCCATCGCGGATAATTGATTCTGCTTTTCTGACATCATCCTTTCTGACACATGGAACTGCAGGTTCTAAGCATGAGCAGGTTGGGTGCAGCTGGAGCAGTTGTTCCCCTGATCACAGATGTTCAGGCTGAGGTCTCATCTCATTCCCTTCTTTTGAATTTGCTGAACCATCCTAGCTTGTTGGTGCTTCACATGCAAGTTACTTGCCTTTATTTTGTTTGATGTTTGCCATTTTGGTTTCAAGAACCAACCTACTTTGACAAAATTTCTGTGAGTGAGGCCTGATATTCTAGTGACCTTTCTTCCGTTCAGTGGTACAAAAATGTCTGTATTTTCTCTTATTAGTTCTATTCTAGACTATCTTAGTTACCTTGGGGGAAGGAACCTTAAAAGGGCAGCCACAAGGGGAGGCCAAAGCTCAATTGTATCAGGGCACTATGTCCAACATTACATACAGCCTACAAAGGGTGTGGTCACCTATGGGTGAGAATACCACAAGATAAAAGGGAGAGATATATCTACCCCCCTTCTCTCTCTCTCTCTCCCTCTCTCTCTCTCTCTCTCTCACACACACACACACTCTTAAAGTGAGATTTTACACAAGAGTTTATAGAGAAGGAAAGTAGAAGTGCCAAGTCTACCTGCAAGTAAGTCGTCCTGGGAACCCAATTGACCTGCAAGCAGGACAACCGGAGGAATCCAGCCAACATATAAGCAGACTAACTGGGGAACATACAAGGGTTTGTGAGGATCAAAGCGAAGGAAACCGACAATGTACGAGGCCCAAAGGAGATAGACCGTTCAAGAGAGGTGTGGACGCATGAGATCCTGAAGGAGGTAAGCACTCGGTCGAAGTAAGCACTCGACACCTCCTAGGAGATCTTGATCGTCACGGACAAAGAAAAGAGGAATGAGTCATACCTCTGATAGGGTCACGCGATCAGGGAGAAAGGATCTAGAAGACTGCGCAACCGTGACCAAAGATCCGAGGGCCTGCAAAAACGGGGAGAGAGATCCAAGAGCGGGCACTAGCGTGACCGGGGAGAGAAGATCTAAGATCCGGTACAAGCGTGTCCGGAGAGAGAAGATCAGAGGACCGGCGCAACTGCATAAGGATGACAGCAGTGATTTAAAACCGAAAACCACAGTAAATCGCACCGCATGGTGCAGTTTTGGTTTGCCAAAATATAAAACATCACGGTGCGATACGGTTTCGATTTTCGGTTTCGGTGTAGTGCGGTTTTGGTTTTGACTAAAACTACACCATTTAGGCCATTATAATGATAAACCGCGGTGCACTGCACCACACCACACCGAATGGTGCGGTTTTGGTTTTACATAATGGTACACCGATGCGATGCGGTGCAGTTTCGGTTTTACCCAAAACCACACCGTTGCCATCCCTACGACTGCGTGAGAGAATCAGAGAGTCGGCACGAGTGTAACCGGAGAGATGATATGAGGACCGACATGCCCCACGGCTGGAGAGTTAGAGAGCATAGGACATGCACTCTTGCATGGCACGAGAAAAGAGGCAGCACGCGAGACATGATCGGCGATCGGTAATGCCTGGGTTTCAGGCAAGCTGAGTGCACCTGTGGAATACGATGGATGCTTGACTATAGAGCGCACTCAGGGAAGACGATGTCGGGATTCCGATAGAATACAACGGACGCTTGACGTGCGAAGTACACCCGGGGATGACAGCACGGGATTCCTGCGTGCTGAGCACACCCGGGGAATACAACGAATGCCTGACGTGCTGAGCGCACTCGGGGAAGACGGTAAACGCCCAACGTGCGGAGTGCAACTCGGGGAAGATGTCAAAGGCTCGACGTGAAAAGCGCATCCGTGATTGATGATGCCGATGACCATCGATATTTGATCAAACAGTCGATGACCAAAGTGCAACAAGTAGATAGTTGTAAGCACATTCACAACGACAACAATATCTGATTGGATGCTTAAGCCCAATGTTCTTCTAAAGAACACTAATTTTTACTTGAGTGAGGACATCCATCAAAAGCACAGAACAGAGAAGGCCTTGCTCTTGGCAAACTAACTCAACCTCAAAAGGAATGATTTGTTGCTCAAATGCAGTAGAGCATTGGATAGTGTATTTGGAAGAAGTGGAAGTGATGTTTCTGTTCATGCTGAAGTGTTAGCAGAGCCACGCTCGATTGAGGAACCCACGAAGCTGAGGAGCGGATCAAAATTGCAGAGGGCACTGGAGGTTCACGAAGAGGAGGATGAACACTAAACAGTTTGCTGCATAATCAAGAACATGAGCACCGCCAAAGCCAGATCCATCGAGAATAACGCCACACGTTGTTGACGATCCCTGAAGCTACTTTCGAGACGAGATCATTTGTCAGATTACGGACGAGACTATGTAGCCAAGGTGGGATCTTGATCCAGAGAGGAGCGATAGAATCAGGATCGCATCAACTGGGAGGAGGAAGGCATTATCGCCTCGCCGCCGCCGCCGCCGCTGCCGCCAACGGGGAAGAAGAGGTCAGATGCGTCTCCGCTACCGCTGATGAGTAAGAAGTCCGAGGAAAGCGATCGTTGGTGGCTCGACACACGAAGTAGACGGTGCAAATGGCACTAGTGGAAGAAATAGAGAATGTTGTTCTATCTTCACGAAGAAGAATAGTAGCAACCCGGGTCCGATTCAATTACTGAATGAAAGGTCGGGTCAGATCCTGGTAACTTGTGTTAAATGAATAATATCCAATAATCGAGGTAATTTGATTCACAGGCATTCGATCTCATGGATGGCCCATATCTGGTCCTTCTAATCCTCTATTAGGGTTGGCCACATGAGCACCGCCATCGTAACAGAGAAACCTCACTACGACATTTACTCTTGGGGCCGAATATAGTGGTGTCGCCGCCCTTTTCCCACCTGATTGTCGACCATGAGCAGCTGTCGAGCTTCACAGGGGTAGCCTTACTTCGATCTCGGGCCCTCAACAAGTCGCACTTCACGACGACCCTCGTTCCATCATGGAGGACTCCCTTGTAGACCTTACCAAATTGTAGAAGCTGGGATCCATGGAAAAGCGTCGGAGATGTAGCTTCCACCACCACTAACGAGGAAGAACGCACGACAGGAGGGTGGCCACAAGTGGGGAGAAGGATTGTGCTCGATCAGTAACGGGGGCACAATCGATCTCGAGGCCGAGGGCTACGCCAATCAGACTGCCCAAGATTGATGCGAGCGTCGGGATGAGGTAGATTGAATATGATCGGGATATGATAAAGCACGGGATGGAACGCCGCTGTCGATCGGAGACTCACTGCCAAAGAAGTGACGAGGCTTCCTCGAGAGAGAACCAGAAAAAATATTTTACTATTCTCGGCCTCCTCGAGGTCATCAGTGGAGACCGAGGAGGTTGTGGCCAGAGATGATAACTTTGGAACCCTAGGCCGAGCAAACCTGCTTTGATACCATGTTCTCTTGGGGAAAGAAATCCTATAAGGGCATGTTGGGGTTATCAAAGGCCGATACCTCGTCTTGCACACAATAACCTGGAAGCAACAACAATGTTCAGATGATTGAAGATTGGAGCCTACTGAAACTAGAGAAACCGAAGCACCACACAACAATACGAACAACAACAAATCACCGGCAATCAAGGATTTGATTATCACAATCAAGAGAAATACATGTAATGGGTCACTGCTTGTTAGACCCTACAAACCCTCTCTTTGATCCCTTTTAGAACGCCACAAACACGAAGTATAGAGAAAGCCACCTGCAAGAGAACCAAAGAATACCGGAAGGTCCCAAGAAATTAGAACGCTCACTGAGATCAAAGCCGAGGTAGACTCACTGAGAATCCATAAACAAACCCCTTCTTCCTCCTTTCCTCTTCTCTCTCTCTCTTCTTCCTTCTTCGCAACCGCAAGAAAACCTCGAGCCGAGTATGCCTTGCTCTCTTTCCGTGTTGCTCTTAATGATCTTCGATCTAATCGTAGGCCACCCTTGCTCCCCTTAAATAGGAGAGCAAGCGTAAACGAAAGGGAGACAAAAAACCAAATGAATCCCGACCGAATACAACTTGAATGTGCAGCCCAGCCCGAGTCAGTCGTGTGCACAATTTGGATATCATGCGCACGATCGACCTAAAGTTTACTTGCGAACTTTTCTGTGGATTGACTGTGCACACGACCTGGATAAGTCGTGCACACGATATGTCTCCAGGTCGTGCACATGTTTGCTTGACAGATCAGTCATCTTTCATTCGGGTGTGTGTCGGTTTCATTAAGCCAAACGCAACAGGGCATCTATAAGGGGAGACCAAAGGTCAATTGTATTAGGACACTATAGCCTGCATTATATACAACCTACAAAGGATGTGGTCACCTACCGGTGAGAATACCACACATAGATTATAGGAGAGACATCTAACACTTTTTTTTTTTGCTCTCTCTCTCTCTCTCTCTCTCTCTCACACACACACACACACACACACACACACACACTGGACTAAACATGTTAGACAGATAACCCTAGGAGGCGGAGAGAGAAAGCGAGGGAAAGATGGAGGCTAGGGTTTGGGAGAGAATGGATTGAGTCTCTCATTAGGACCAATGGGCCAATATATAGAGTACATGTGTCCTCATGTGACGCTCCTATACACAGGAGGGATGTGGCTATACATATGACTAACAACATGTCAAGATGGATTAGGAGTTTAAAAGGATGTCTGTTTATGTACTTTTCCGAAAAAAATGTGGTATGGAAGCTAGGGTTTTGGGAGAGAATGGATTGAGTTTCTCATTTAGGCCAATGGGCCAATATGTAGAGTACATTTGTCCTCATGTCAGGCTCCTATACACAGGAGAGATGTGGCTATACATATGACTAACAACATGTCAACATGGATTAGGAGTTTAAAAGGATATATGTCTGTTTATGTACTTTTCCAAAAAAAATGTGGAATATATGTCTGTTTATGTACTTTCCAAAAAAAAATGTGGTTGCCTCCTCTCAGAGGGCCATTCGAACAATGATGTGGTTGACTCAAAGCCATTGGCTTGTTTATAGTTCTTTGGTGGCGGTGACTGCTTTGTGGTCTTAATGCAAGAATTCTGAAGCATTACTCACCTCATTTCTAGATTCATAGTGTTACTTTATTGTGGCATTAGATTCATGAAGGTGGCTTCTTCCTAGGGGCCTAATATAAGGAAGAAGATACTCTGATACCCAGTTCGAATTGTTGGCACATCTTTTATGGGACAGGATGTTGCTAAGAAATTCAGTTCAGTCATGTTGCTCTCACTCCATTCAACCATGTGCTTCTTGCATTGTTGTATTCCTTCGTTCTTTCAGGAATATCTCAATGTCATTAAAACAATTTCTACACGCAGGGCCCTGGCAGTCTGTTCCTATCGTCATCGGTTGGGCAGCGAGCAGCGGAAGTATCGGAGTCGCAGGACAACTTAGCGTTTGAGCAAGAAGTCGTGAAGCTGATGGAGTCCAGCATCACCACCGCGATGCAGTACCTGCAGAACAAGGGCCTCTGCCTCATGCCCATTGCTCTTGCATCCGCGATCTCTACTCAGAAAAGCTCCGCTGGCAGCCCCCCTGACCGAAGGAAATCCGATATGAACTATGGTGTGATTTCTCAGAGCAGCCCGAGCTTGATGGGGAGGAATGACGGAGAAGACGGACCCAATGGCTGCAACGGTGGTCTTGTTAAACAAGAGGAGGTCCGAAATCTATCGGCAATGTGAGGGATTTGAAATCCAAGGCGTAGAGGACAAGCGATCTCACCTGATTTTCTCTCTTTTCTTTCTCGCTGAGCTGAGCAATGTTAGAGCAAGGTATAGAATGTAGACTGTTGGATTGTGTTTAGGTAACTGATGTATTAGGGTTTTCTTTTCGGCATTCATGTAAAAGTACTGGTGCATGTATTTGCATGGGAAGTAGATAAATAAGTTTGTCTGATTTACTTGTGAATTTGTGAGAGAAGTGGTATGGTTGGGTGGCTGGTAGTCCAAGATCAACCGAGCGGTGATTCGGGTCCTGCATTTTATTTGAAATGCACAATTGATGAGTCATTGGTTGGTGGTAATTGGTGCAGTAGTAGGCATTCTTTTGGTAAAAGTAATTTGGAGTCTTTTACACCATTTGGTTTGAAGCATTACAAGGCTGGCAACAGGTGGGATCTGGGTCAGACCCTAGCCGTACCCATACATATTCGGGTATGGCAGGGTTCATATACGACCCATACCCATTCGTGTATAAGAGGGTCCATCCCCGATCCATAGCCATTTGGGTTTTGAGTATGAATTAGGCATATTTTGGTGTATCTATCTATTTTTCCACCATGTGAATGCTTGATTAATAAAATCAATTATTAGAACGAAATATTAATAAGCTCTTAAGCCCTTTTGGTGTCTTATCATGCTTGTTTTAGCAGGGTGTGAGATTGTGTAGAATTTGGGTAGAGAGACGGGTTTGGTTAGAATTTAGGTATATCATGATGAATTTGGAGTCTAACTCTATTATATAGTATACACGAGCAAGAGGGGCAATGGTATCGGGTTTTGGGTATAGGTATTGAAATACCTATATCCAAACCCGAAAGTTGGTTGGGTAGAGGCATCATAACATTCTATTTTCACCCGTCGGTTTCACCTTTGCACCCGACCTTTTATTGTTTTTTTTAAATACCAATATTGTGTCATCCTTAACCTTGATCTAGCCAGCCCTCACCCGACGACCCCCGACACGGCCCCCATCTCCCCTATTATCGTTCCCTCCCTATCGCCCTCACTGCCGTCCTCCCCATTGCCCATGTCTCCCGCACTGTAGGGGTGTGCATCGATTTGAAATCAACCTATTTAGGCAAAACCCAAACCGATCCAACCTTAGTCGGTTTTGAGGATTTCCAATCCAATCCAAGCCGAACTAAGATTGGAATCCAATCCAATTAAAATCAGTTTGGATTGGATTGGATGGTCAGTTTGGCCTTTGACCCATATGTATGGTGGGCTTTTTCCCCCTTCTATTAGAACCTAGTTTTAACTTTAAAAAAATATATTTAATAAAGTATTTTATATATATATATATATATATATATATATATATATATATATATATATATATATATATATATATATATATATATATATATATATATATATATATATATATATATATATATATATATATATATATATATATATATATATATATATATATATGTCGATTCGGTTCGGTTTAGGTCGGTTTTAAATTTACAAATCCGTTAACCGACCCAATCATGTCAGTTTTTAAAAAATCCAATCCAATCCGATCCATTGAGTGTGTCAAAACCGATTAAAATCGATTGGTTTGGTTTGGTCGGTTTAGTCGGTTTGATTTGGATCCTGCACACCCCTACCCCACTGGCATCTCCTCCCCATTGTACCTAGCTCTTTCCTCCTCCTCTTCCTCCTTGTTCTTCCTCCTTCCTCCTTCTTCCTCGTCCTCGTCCTCGTCCTTCCTCCATCTTCCCATGCCGAAACCATAAACCACACCAGGGCACATGTCGATGGTTGCCCACAGACATTGTCAAAGGGGTAGCCGTCGACACATGATTAGGGTTTGTGGATGCAAAATCTGACTAACGCCTGACAGTGGGACCCACCAGCCCTTTCTGTGCCCCATGGAGACGATAGTGGGACCCGCTAGCCCTACTTAGGGCCCACAGAGATAACGGTGGGACTTGTCAGCCCTGCCTGAGGCCCACAGAAAAGACAGTCCGAGGCCTTATAAATCCCCCTGGACATCTTTTCAAAACCCCGGATATTCCCAAAGCATAGCAGATCCTGTAAATAATCTAGACAAAAATTTATTATTCCTAATTCTACTTTATGTTTTCAGAGCTCCTTGAGCCT
Source organism: Chamaelirium japonicum (assembly GCA_947650365.1). Classification (NCBI taxonomy): domain Eukaryota; kingdom Viridiplantae; phylum Streptophyta; class Magnoliopsida; order Liliales; family Melanthiaceae; genus Chamaelirium; species Chamaelirium japonicum. The sequence continues at coordinate 66,455,053 of OX393558.1, read as the reverse complement.
TCTGGCAATCAGACTCTAGTCAAGCCCACTTTTTCCTCTATCTACTTGTATAAGCACTCTTCGGCCTGTCGATAGTAGCTCTACTTTTTCAAAGTTAGTAGATTCAAAGGCTGCGTCTTGACGCACGGAGACATAGTGTGACGACAAAAATCCAAGAGCCAAGAGTCAAGACTCCTGAGGCTGGAATGCCAAGATGGATGAGGTGAGGTGAGGTGAGGTGTACAAGGCCATGAGTTAGCTCCACATCGTCTGGAGAGAAGGAGATCCTGAGCTACTTATATAATTTTTCCTCCCAAACATAGAAGACGTGTTTTAAAACCGTGCGCCACTACGGATTTCGTAAGAACTCCGTAGTTAAGCGTGCTCGGGTGAGAATAGTACTAGGATGGGTGACCTTCCTGGGAAGTTCTCGTGCGGGCACGGGCAAAGTGGACAATATCTTGTGTGTTTGGGGCGGACGTTACAAAATGGTATCAGAGCCGGTTCTCCTCGCAATGGGGGGGGGGGTCTAACCCTATACGAGGATGTGTAGCCCTGAGGGGGGTGGATTGTGACGACCAAGATCCAATAGCCAAGAGCCAAGACTCTTGAGGCTGGAATGCCAAGATGGATGAGGTGAGGTGAGGTGAAGTGTACAAGGCCATGAGTTAGCTCCACATCGCCTGGAGAGAAGGAGATCTTGAGCTACTTATATAATTTTCCCTTCCAAACATAGAAGATGTGTTTTAAAACTGTGTGTCGCTACGGATTTCGTAAGAACTCCGTAGTTAAGCGTGCTCGGGCGAGAATAGTACTAGGATGGGTGACCTCATTGGGAAGTTCTCGTATGGGCACGGGCAAAGCGGACAATATCTTGTGTGTTTGGGGCAGATGTTACACATAGGCTTCAGCCGAACTTCGCTACCACATCCTGTGTCAACTCTCTCTTTATTTCTATGTCTCTCTCTTTCTGTCTTTACTCAACAGTATCTGCATGACAGCTTAGCAGACAATAACTCAAAACTCTATAGTGCACCTCATTCGAAGTCAACAATCAATCAACTGTTGGCGGAAAACTGTATGACGACTGTAATTTCCTCCCACAGTTTGGCGCCATCTATGAGAATAATGAATTTCTGTCTGGATTATTTATAGGATTTGCTATTTATAAGCGCTCTGAGAATATCCAAGGTTTTGGTAAATATCCAGGCGAATTTACCAGACCCCGGACTATATTCTTTGTGGACCCTAGGCAGGGCTGGCGGGTCCCACCATATCTCCGTGGGTCTCAGGCAGAGTTAGCGGGTCCCACTATCGTCTCTGTGAGCCCCAGGCAGGACTGACGGGTCCCACTATCAATCGTTAGCCAGATTTTACACTCATAGTTATCCCCTTTCAGCTAGGTAAGTGACAACCTAGCTGGCTGGAATTTGATGGTACAAAAACCGATTAATAGATGTCAAGGCGGCTTGACGAACGTTCATAGAGAATCAACCGACCCCCTGCCAAGGGCTAACCAGAAGAGAGGCAGCATATTGCTTGTTCGTTATGATGTTTTTGGAGTTGACGATCGCGCTTAAGTTGATATTACTGAAGACGATCGCTCTGAAACTGTTGCTGAAGACGACCACTCTCAAGCTTGGATGTTGATATGTTGTTTAGCTTCCTATTTTGCAATGATCCGCTGAGCCGAATCCCGAGAGAGGGTTGATTACGAGAGATGTCGGTTTTGTATGGATTTGATCCTCAACCCTAAGCTAGAGAAGGTAGTGGTTTGTGTCCTGACTGTGGGTGTCAGACGAGCCCATTGGGAAGTTTTTTGGAGGAGTGTCACTACAAGTTGCTAAGCTTCCCCAATAGTATCTGGCGTTTGTTGGTGGGATGGAATTCTGCATGCTAACCTGCTGCCTGGGGTCAACCATTGTGCCTACCGACCCCTTGCCAAGGGTCGACAAGAGATGTTGTCTACAGGCCAACCCATTGTCTGGGGCTGGTCATCGTGCCTGTTGACCCCCTGCCAAGGGCCGACAAGAGTTCTGTCTGCGGACTCGTTGACCAGGGTCAACCGCTACGTCTGCCGACCCCCTACCAAGGGCTGACAAAAAGGTGTCGCCTACCAACCCTCTGCCGAGGGACCATGCGATCGGGCGAGAGAGGGGGTCCCACCATAGAGAGGGGGGGGGGGGGGTGTATTGGCCTCGATGTGCCGATATGGGTATCAGCCTTTGGAGATCGATACACATATTGGTCTCAGGAGGCCAATACCCTATGTCCCTATCGGCCTCACAAGTTTGATGATCGGCCTCAGAGGCCCTTTGACTGATAGGGTGTCGGCCTCTGGAGGCCAATATGGTGTCGACCTTTGGGGGCGGTAGGCTATCAGCCTCTGGAGTCTGATAGGGCCAGGCACGCCTTATACATACGTGATATGTTTGATTTTGGTGAATTTATTTTGAATTGTTATTTATATTTCAACATACTATGAAGATATTAAAAAACTAATATAAAGATGATAAATACAAATTTAATGACCATTTGATGTTAATTATTATTTTTTTGGAAGGTTAATTAGTATTCTATCTTTCTCTCTAACAGGTGAATCACATCTCGAAGACAGCTGCGGTTGTCGAAAGCAGCTGTTGGAGTGTCAATAGGCATGTCGCAGCCGAAGGTGGCCGTTTGAGTTCCGACGAGCACGGATATTTACTAGTAATAACTACAGGTTGGGCTTGGGTTGAGCACCAACCCGACTAGAGCTGGCAAAAAGTGACCTGGCCTGCTAACCCATGCCTAACCCAATCCTAACTTGACCTGTTTATTAAACAGGATGAGGCAGGGTTCTGCAATAGTTGACCCATCCAAAAATGGGCCAACTTGACCCGACCCGTGGCATGTCAAAGCCACATAACAAGTACGTACTGCCTCGTCTATAGCTAATAGCGGACTGGGGGATTACAAATTTACAAGAAGAATAAACCGGATTGTGACTTCGCTAGCACATGGTACTCCGTTGTATTGCCCAAATGTCCCACGATCCACCAGCCGCAATGCATGAACGAAAAGAAAAAAAAAAGGGGAAATTTTATTCATACCCCAAAAATCTGTAATTAGCCCCCGTATCCCTAGAGTTTCTCAATAACTTAATCAACAATCCTTTAATACCAACAATGCCCTTTTCTCTTGTACCCCATAGTCCAAAGCCCTAACTCAGCGTCTTTTATACCCCCAACCCAACCCAAGGTTTGTTTGAACTTCCTTAGCCCAAGCCCAACCTGTCGGGTTGATCAGGTTGTGCGGGGTGGGTTCGGGTTAACCCGCCCAAATTCGGGTTGGGCTCGGGTTGGCCCGCCCAAGTTGCAGCCCTACCTGTGCCTTCAAGTACCAGCCAACGGCATGAGGTTTATTTAAGAGTGGGGTGTATTCAAGAGTGCATATAATTGGGGTATATTTAAGGGGGTATGTGTTTGATTGGGGTATAATTAAGTTGGGACGGGCCATTTAACTGGGGTGTATTGATGGTGGGGTGTAAGGGGGAAGGATATTTTTTCGGACAAGAATGGGGTATGAAAAAAAAAAAATGGGGTGTGTTCAAGTTTGTTGGAAATGGGGGCTAATTACAGGTTTTTGGCGTATGAATAAAATTTCCCAAAAAAAATGATACTTGAGTCGCCGAGTCACAAGTCGAGAGTTCGTGACTGAAGCCAAGACTCGCATGGAATTGCTCATTCTGGACTATATGGTCAGTAATTTTAGATGAAATTTTACTCTAGTTTAGGTAGGGTAAGTTTAGATTAATAGTATCACATAGGTTAGGGTTTGGGTTGAAAAAAATGACTCGTTAAATAAACGGATTATGATTAAGGTGGAGTCATCCTAACTCATCAACCTGCCAACCCTAACTTGTCAATCCTAATCCTAATTCGTTTTCTTGCTCAAAACCGAATCCAATCCGCCCGAGTTTCACCCCCTACCTATAAAGGCTCTAATAGTAAGAATGAATAACAATGTGTGTCCGAGTCGTACTTCCTCTCTCCCCTGTTGGAGAGGTTTTTTGTTTGACTCCTATTATGGGAATTTTTTTTGCTGCGTGGGGGATTTCGCTGCAGATGCTAAGTGAGCATCTTGCCCGTTCCATAATATGCAGGAGAAAAGAGGAGCAATCTGATTGTATGTAAGAAAGGGTACGAGTGCAATGTACAGTAGGGGTGTGCAGGATCCAAACCAAACCAAACCGACTGATTTTGATTGGTTTCGACACACTCAATGGACCGAATTGGATTGGGTTTTTTAAAAACCAAAATGATTGGATCAATTGACGGATTTGTAAATGTAAAACTGACCTAAACCGAAACGAACCGATATATGTATATACATATAATATTTTATTAAATATACTATATGTCCTTATATTTTGTTTGGGCTTTGTCTATGTGGTCGCAGAAAAAGATTCGGGTCGTCTTTATTGCGGATCACACGAGATTACAAATTTTCTTTGATCAGGAGATTGTGGGAGAGATCCTCTGGAGGGTCCCTTTGATCCGCGTCTCCACGTGGTATTCGTGCGAGAGCTCTGAAGGGGTTGCCCAGGACAGAGGTCTTTACAGGGTGAGGGTTTTTGAGAGGCTAAGGAGTTTCCGCCGTTGATTTTGTCCCGTCCGTGCTTCGCGCTTTCTCGGCTAGGGAGGCTTTGGGCTTCGTTCCTCGGTCTTCGTGTCTTCCTCGATCCTTGCTCGACCTCGGCATCCTTGATCGTCGGTTCGCGGCGTCGATCGTGTTTTTGGCGTCAGCTTTGGCTTTAGCTTTCGGCTTTGGCGTAGCTTTGGCGTGGCTCTGGCTTTTGCTTTGCTTTGGCGCTTGCGCTTGAACGTAGACGGGTAGAGACTTGCGATGCTTTAGTTCTTCCGGACTTCGCGTCGTATCGGCTAGAACGTGCGGTGCTTTGCTCGTGACCGTCGTAGTTGCTTGGCTTTGGCACGTGCGTTGCTTTAGCGCGGGCTTTACCGGTGCGTTTGCTTTGGCTTCTTGCGTCGGCTTTGACTTTAGCTTCGACTCGATCTTCTTCTCGAACGACTGGCGTTACCTCTTCAAGGCTTCTTTACTCTTCCGGCTTCCTCGACGGTTGTGGCGTCGGTTTTGGCTTTTCGGCGGGGGTAGCACCGATGCTTGTGCGACGGTTGTGGCGTCGACTTTCGTTGATGAAGACGGCGGGTGTAGCACCGATCTTCGTGCGACGGTTGTAGCGTCAGCTTTTGTTGATGAAGACGGCGGGTGTGGCACCGGCTTTAGCACGACGGTTGTAGCGTCGGCTTTTGGTTGACGAAGGCGGCAGGGGTAGCACCGGCTTCAGGCCTTCTTCTCCCGGCTTTCTTCTTCGTGCGAGGAGTCGATGCCTTGATTGAAGACGACGAGTGTTGTCGGCTTCGATCTTCTTCTCCGGCCTTTGCTTATGGCGTCTTCGGAGCTGATGAAGATCGTTGGAGCAATCGGGTGATGACGGCTCCGGGTCTTCTTCTCCACGCTTTCTTCTTCGTGCGAGGAGTCGAAGCTTTGATCTCCGAGTGCAAGGTCTTCACGTTGATGAGGACTTGAAGGGCCAAGGACTCCCGTAGGATATGCTTGCCGTGCCTCGTGAAGCCTTCGGTCTTCGAGCGTTGGAGCTTCTCTTGCGAAGCTCTTTCGTCTTCGGCTTTCGGACCTTTGATGCCTTCCCCGACCCCTTCTATTTATAGGCAAAGGGGGGCGGTTGGGGGAGATATTGCTGAAATCTTTTTGTTTCCTCCAATATCTCCCCTCATAACCATCGAGATATTGTTCCCTTATTTGGGGAAACAAACCCGATTTCCTCCTTTTTAGTTGGAGTGGTTATGGGCTAGATGTGACTCGATCTTTAAAGATCGAGTTGTTATTCTTGTTGCACTTTTGGATCGGATGGCGACGCAACGTCATCTTGTCCGTTGGATCGAGGGATCGTCGCGGATCTACGGCTACGTAGACGTCCACGCCACCTCCCCCCGCATCGAGGCGGTTTTGATTTCTTTTTCCTTTCTTTTCTTTTTCTTTTCTTTTTCTTTTCTTTTCCTTTATGGCCGGCCCCACCTCTCCATGAGGAAGGGGGCACGGTTTTCAAGAAGGGGGGCCGGTGGGCCCCCCTCTTTGTGTCCGAGTTGCGGGTCCGGTGGGACCCGTTTGCTTTGGGTCGGGCCATGGCGCGCAAATTGAGTTCGCACGTGGGCCGAGTTTGCACGCGGGCCGTTGTGCGCGGCCGAGTTTCGCATACGGGCCGTTGTGTGCGGGCCGAGTTTCGCATGCGGGCCGTTGTGTGCGGGCCGAGTTTCGCGTACGGGCCGTTGTGTGCGGGCCTAAGTTTCGCATGCGGGCCGTTGTGTGCGGGCCCAAGTTTCGCATGCGGGCCGTTGTGTGCGGGCCTAGTTTCGCATGCGGGCCGTTGTGTGCGGGCCCATTTTTTTTTGTAAAAATCGGGTTTGACCCGAAGGCCGTCGGGTGCGGGCTTATTTTTTTGTGTAAAAATCGGGTTCGACCCGTGGGCTAATTTCGATGCCCACAAGTGCCCCCTCAAGTTCGAGCGCGCCCGCGGGAAACGCGTAGCGGTTGGACTTGAGTCGCGTATTCGTGTGGGATTAGGTCTTTAAAAGGACCCCTGTCTTTCGTTTCTCTTCATTATCGGCGATTCCCGGCGGCTTGGAGTTGAGAGCTCTGCTAGGGTTTCTTGCTTCGCAACGATGCCGCGGAGGATGAAGATGGTGACGCCATGGGGTTCGCGGAGGAGGGAAGATCGCCGGCCCGTGGACGGCGGAGGGTCGCAAGCAAGGCGCGTCTTCTTCCTCCTCCTCCTTCTTCTTCTTCTTCTTCTTCTTCTTTTTTTTTTTTCTTCGCATGGTGGGCGTGGGCCGGTGCGGTGGCCGGAGGGTGCGAGGCGCGGCCGGGGGCTGCTGTGGTGGCCGGCGCGCGGGAGGGATGGAGGTCGGGGCTGCGGGCGCGCGACGGGCGCGGCCGGGGGCTGCTATGGCGGCCGGCGCGTGGGATGAAGACGGGCTCGGAGCGCGGGGCCGGGTTCGCAGGGCGCGGCGGGCGCAGCCAAGGCCGCGGGCCGGTGCGGCAGGGCGCGGGGGCCGGAGCGGCACGCCGCGGGGGCCGGCGGCGCGGGCGCAGGGCGATGGGGCCGGCGGCGCGGGCGCAGGGCGCTGGAGCCGGAGCCGGGCGCGAGCGGGCAGGTGCAGCGGCGGGTTGTGCGGGCGGCGCGGGGGCCGGGCGCAGCGGCGGGCTGTGCGGGCGGCGCGGGGGCCGGAGGCGGCCGGGGCTGCGGGCGCAGCGCGCGAGCGGCGCGAGGGCGCGGAGGAGGCCGGGGCTGCGGGCTCAGTACGCGGGCGGCGCAGGGGCCGGGCGCAGCGGGCGCGGGGGCCGTGGGCCGGAGCGGCACGGCGCGGGGGCCGTGGGCCGGAGCGGCAGGGCGCGGAGGAGGGCGCGGGCGGGCGCGCGGAGGCCGGCGGCGTAGGCGGGGACGACGCACCCCCCCCCCCTCCTTCTGCATGTAAATAGAAGAGATAGAGAGAGATAGGGGGGGGTCCGTGGCTTTTTGCCATTACCCCCCTCTGTTTTTCTTTATTTGCTGAAGGCTCCCCCCCTGTATTTTTAACAGGAGAGATGGGGGAATCGTGGCTTTTTGCCATGACCCCCCTCTATCTTTCTTTATTTGCTGAAGGCCCCCCCCTGCATTTTTAACAGGAGAGATAGGGGGAATCGTGGCTTTTTGCCATGACCCCCTCTATCTTTCTTTATTTGCTGAAGGCCCCCCTTTGATTTCTTTGTTTCTGTACTCGGAATCCATCTGACTTGGGCTTTGTGTTCTTTTTTTTTCAGGCCTCGTCGTTACGAGAGTTTTTTGAGTTCCGACTGGATCGTCGATGCGGTCTCCCACGGGAGTATGTACCTTCGCTTCCCCTTCGCGCAAGTCTCCCATCACCGTGCTTCGAGACAGGAGACCGGGTTGTCAGTGCTTCAGCTTTTGACGCACGAGCGAGTTTGCGAGGATGGTGTGACCGACGGCTCTTGTCGAGTGTTAAAACTTGGCGAGCGCATCCTTACTGACGAAGGGTCTTCCCGGCAAATTGTCCGGCCGAGCTTGGGGTTACCGTTTCACCATACTGGAGATGAGTCAGTTCCGGTCCCTGTTGTTGCCTTGAAGATATGCTCCCGTCGTACGCGCTGGGGCGTGGGGATTCAATCACGTGGAGATGTCACCTATCTGGGAGGTTTCCGGGACTGGATGAAAGAGTTGTCCGGCGCGTTGGAGGCAGAGCCAGGGATGGAGCGTTTGGCGAGGTTTGTGGAGCCAGCTTGCTGGGAGTACAGTCGACCGGACGGCATGTACCGGGCTTTGTGTGAGCAGTGGTGCCCTGAGACCAATACCTTTTTGACTGGAGCTGGTGAAATCGGGATCACCCTTCGTGATGTGCACGTCATCTCTGGGTGTCCCGAAGTTCAGAGCTATTATCAGGAGGAGGTTCCTTCCCTGGAGGTTTTGACGGACCCAGATGAGTCTCCTAGCTTCTGCCTTTTGCTTTTTAAGGCGTATGCTATTATAGCGGCGCGCGAGCGGTCAGACCGGGTACTTCACTCGGATTGGGTGGACTTCTGGTTTCGAGGAGAGTATCGTCACGCTCCTCCTTCGAGTCACCCGATGTGGAGATATGCTTCGTCAAAGAAGCCGGCGCCTGGCACCTTCCGGCGACCGATCGAATCTCTGAAGAAAGAGTGGTGCTCCATGGCCGGGGCGCAGCGTCCCTGGGAAGTCTTGGGACTTGAAGAGTGTAGTGATGACTGGCGTGCTGTTTACTGGTCTGCGGGGTTAGTACTCTTTCTCTGCCGCTTTGCTTTACCCTGGGAAGGGGATGTGATACGCCCTGGGACCTTCCTTGCAGCTGCTCGGATGGTGACTGGAGAGTTCCTTAATCTGGCACCGGCGATCCTCTGCTCGTTGTATGGCGGGCTTAGCGGCACTTACTGGAGTCTATCGAGTGCGGGTAATGCAAGAGGGGAAGTAGGCAGAGCCAGTTCCTTTTGCCCCCTGCATTACCTCTATGGTTGGATTGGGCTCCACTTTCCGAAGGGGATCTTCGCGGCGCGTGGACCTTCGACCTCGGTGCCCTTTCTTCCTTGTGTGGGAGGTGTAATGAATGCTTTTTATGCATGGGAGCGTCCGAAGCCTAGTGCCCGAGAGTGTTTGCGGCGCATGGGCCCCTCTGACTTCGAATTTGTATCGGAAAATGCACTGGCGCCTTCTATGAAATCCCTGGTGTGCTATGGGGCGGAGATGTCCGATCCTTTGTACTGGAGTATGGTGAGTTGCAGGCCTGGGTATCTTGTTTGGCGCCGTGGGGATGTAGTGGAGGTGGCCCGGTACTCTCCCCACCGGTTTGCTCGTCAGCAGGGTTTTCGGCAGGAGTTGCCTGGGACTCCTTTGCGCCTGCGGTTACGTTACACTCCGCAGGAGGCGTACCGCCTCTGGGGAGCACTTTACGATCGTTTTACTGGGTGTACTTTCTCACCGGGGATTAAGTCGGGCGGCAAGGATGTAGCGACTCCTGAGTATCGCCGCTGGGTCAACGGGTCAGTGCTTCCCCTCTTGGCTGGCCTTCCGCTAGACGTCCTTGCTAGCAGCGAGCGGGCTGACTTTCCTTTTGACTCTTTGGCGGGGTCAGAGGATCGCCATCTTTGGTCCAAGGAGCGATGGTCAGAGAACTCTTGTGGACGTCGAGAGAGTACTTCTCAAGCTTCACTTTCTATGCAAGAAGTTGAGATGGCTCCGTCCTCCAAGGTTCAGGGCCTTCCTGAGAGTCAGGCTTCTTGGAGCGGGGGTGCTTCTCCCAAGAGGAGAAAGTTGGACCTCTTGTGTGAGGCAGCTTTGACTGGTGCTGGCGAGGCAGGGCCAGCTCGAGACGGAGAGCCAGGGTTTTTGTCGATGGGGTCATCCCTCCTTCTGGGGTATCTTCATCGGACGCTGCAGGTATATCTTATTTTTAGTTTCTCATGAATTTCTGTGCTTGTATTCTTACTTCGTTGGCTGAGTTATCCAGCTCTCATTTTGGCAGGGTCTGCTGGACCGGACTGCGAGTCTGCCCCGAAGGGGGTTGGGCAGGAGTGCTCTCCCATCAGAGCAACGTTGATTGAAGGTGGCGGGCTGGATGTTCCCTGGGATAACTTGGAGCTTTTGGGAGCGTGTGGAGCAGACTTTACCGGCAGTGCTGTCAACCTGGATGATATTGACGTGGAGCAGTTGGGTTTTGGGGAGGAGGATGAGATCTCCAGTGTGGGGAGAGAACAGACTCCTCCAGCTAGGTCCGGTACTCCGGCAGAGGCTACTCCCGCAGTCGTTTTGTCGGAAGGTTTGCCTGTGCCTCCTCCTTCGGCTCCGGTGGTTCCGCTGACTGTTATCACAGCGATGGTTCAGGAGGTGGCTCCTACTCTTGAGCCTTCAGGGCCGGGACCCACTTTGCCTGTGCGCTCAGAGGCTGTCAGGGGGAAGTGCAGTTCTCGAGACCTTCTTTCTGTGCTTCTTTTGGAGAGCTGTCGGAAGTATATCCAGACGACGCTCGCACCCTTCCAGGAAGAGGGATTTGCCGCTTTGAGCAGCTGGTGGGTCCTCGAGGGGCCTGAGTTTTGCAAGAGTCTGGCGGCCTTCCAAGTAGATGGCTCTTTGTTTGAGACACAGATGCGTGTTCTCTTGGCGGATAGTGAAGCTCATTGCTTGAAACGGGCTTCGATGGAAGATGACCTCCCCCTGATACTGGCAAAGGCCGAGGACGAGGAGCGTCGACTGGAGGCGCAGCATGCACTTGCTGCTGCGAGCCTTGTTCGGGCGCAGAAGAAGCTAGAGGCTGCTCGCGCATCTTTCGAGAAAGCTGAGACGATCGAGAAGTCTTCTGGAGCAGACTTGGCAAAGCAGCGTATCGAGCTGGTGGCGCATCGGGAGCGGGTAGCTTCTCGGTCTTCAGAGTTGGAGCGCATGGAGGTTACTGACGGCGAGCTGCTCCAACGTCTCAAAGGATTTGATTCGCTTTACTAGCATGTCGCATTTCCTTTTCTTTCTTGTCATTTCTGCTGAACAGGCTTGTAGTTCTGTTTTTCTTTATCCGGTGATAACTTAATATCATGCATCTATTTTTTTTGGACTTGTATTCTAGAATGGCAGAGCTTGGTTGTGTTTTTCTTTTGTTTGGACTGAACCTTTACAGGCTGCCTACGTACCCTACTGAGAGGGATCAAGTCACACGTAGTTCCCTCTTTTTTTTTTTTTTTGCAAGGGGTGTCGCCTTGCTTTTAGGCATAGTACCTTTTGAGGTACTTGCCGTTGATAGGGCCGAGCGTAAGCCCTTCTGGCGTGGTGAGAAGATATGCGCCGTTGGAGTAGACCTCTTTGACAACGTGCGGTCCATCCCACTTGGCGTCGAACTTCTTTCCTCCTCGATGCGAAAGGATGATGGGGCGTTTGACTGCGAGCACCAACTCTCCTTCTTGGAAGGATCGAGGGCGAATCTTTTTGTTGAAGGCTCGGGTTAACCTGGCTTGGTAGCATTCCAGGCGTTGCTGGGCTTCGAGGCGCTTTTCATCTAGGGCTTCTAATTCTGCTAGGCGAAGTTGAGTGTTGTTGCCGTTTACGAGGCCTTCCTGGATGGCTATCCTGAGTGACGGGATCTGGAGTTCAAGTGGGAGGACAGCTTCTACTCCGTATACCAGCGAGTATGGAGTCGCCTGTGTTGGTGTGCGAAAAGAGGTGCGATATGCCCACAGCGCTTCACCCATGCGTTCATGCCAGTCTTTCTTCGACTTTGAGACGACTTTCTCCAAAAGTTTGCAGAGTGTTTTGTTGAAAGCTTCAGCTAGGCCATTGGCAGAGGCGTTGTACATGGTTGAACACCTTTGCTTGATATCGAACTTGGCGCAAAATTGGCTGACAGCGGAGTTCTTGAATTGCTTCCCGTTGTCCGTAACGATATAGCGAGGGATGCTGTACCGGAAGATGATGTCGTTTTGGATGAAGTTAATGACAGAGTGCCTGGTGACTTCTCGCAATGGTGCTGCCTCAGCCCACTTGGAGAAGTAATCTGTTGCCGTCAGGATATAAAGATGCTGCTTGGATGACTTGGGTAGCGGACCGACAATATCGAGTCCCCATCCATTGAAGGGCCATGATGCGATGGTTGGATGCAAAGGTTCCGGAGGCTGACGGATGTAGTCGCCATGCAGCTGGCAAGTGTAGCATCTTTTTGCAAACCCGAGGGAGTCCTTGATCATAGTGGGCCAGTAGTACCCCATCCGCCTGATGCGGAAGTGCAGCTTTGGCCCGGACTGATGTGAGCCACAAATCCCGGCATGGACTTCTTCTAGTGCTGTTTCCGCTTCTTCTTTCGCAAGACACCTCAGGAGCGCACCATCGTAGCTTCGACGGTACAACTCGTTGTTGAAGTGGAAGAATTTCAGAGATCGCCGGCGAATGTCGACCTTACGCTTTGGGTCTTCAGGAAGCTTTCCGTGGACAAGAAAGTCTATGAATGGCTGTCTCCAGTCTAGCTCGTCGGTCACAAAAACGTGTACTGCGTTGACTTGGTCTGGGATCCCCATAGGGAGGTCCTCTTCGGTGATTACCATCCTCTTACAGATAGGGATGATGAGTTGGCTTTTTTCTGGGAACGGAAGTGTAGCCGCTAAATTTGCAAGCGCATCAGCCTGCTGATTGAGGTTTCTGGGGACATGCTGGATTGAAGCATCTTTGAGTGTACCAAGGAGTTTCAGGGCTCGTATGTGCAATGGCACGAGATCTTCTTTGTTGACCTCGTATGCCCCCAATATTTGTTGGATGACGAGTTGAGAGTCGCCGAAAATTGTGAGCCCTTGAAGTTTCATATCATTGGCGAGTTCGAGGCCAATGATCAGAGCTTGATATTCCGCCCTGTTGTTGGAGCATGGCTCTGATAGTAGAAACGAGAAAGGAAGTACTTTGTCGTTTGGTGTGACGAATATAACTCCCGCTCCTGCTACATCTTGCCTGGCCGCACCGTCGAAGAACATTTTCTAAGAAGGGGCGATGTCGATGCAGAATACTTCTTCGTCTGGGAGATCTTCCGATAGTTCCCACTCTGCTGGAAGGGGGTATTCTGCTAGGAAGTCTGCGAGAGCTTGACCCTTGACCGCTTTACGAGGGACAAAAGTGATGTCAAACTCAAGGAGGAGCAAAGCCCACTTGGCCAGACGTCCGGAGAGCACTGGTCTCGACATGATGTATTTGAGTGGGTCGGCTTTTGAGATGAGCCTGATGGCGTGAGCTAACATGTAGTGTCGCAGCTTTTTTGTAGCGAAGATGAGTGCCAGACAGACCTTCTCAATCGGGGAGTAGTTTAGCTCCGCGCCGATGAGAGTACGGCTCAAATAGTAGCATGTTGTTTCCTTGCCTAGCTCGTTGTCTTGAGCCAGGAGTGCCCCCAAGGACTGTTCCTGGGCGCTGATGTAAAGGACCAATGGCTTTCCTTGAACTGGTGCTGTCAGAACCGGGGGTTTGAGTAAGTAATCCCTGATGTTTTGGAGGGCTTCCTGACAAGCTTCATCCCACTTGAACGCTGCTCCTTTCTTCATGAGGCGACTGAAGGGCCTGCATTTTCCAGCTAAGTTGGCGATGAACCTTCTGATATATGCTAGATGGCCCTGGAGACCTCGGAGGTCTCGCACGGTTTTTGGGATTGGCATATTGAGGATAGCATCTATTTTGGATTGATCTATCTCGATGCCTCGATGGCGTATGACAAAACCGAGAAACTTTCCCGAGGAGACCCCAAATGCGCATTTAAGCGGGTTCATGCGGAGCTGGTACCTTCGAAGTCGCTTGAAGATTAGCTCGAGGTCTTGGAGATGTGTTGACTTTTGTCTTGATTTTACCACGAGGTCGTCGACGTAGCATTCTACATTCTGATGAAGGATATCGTCGAAAATTTTTTGCATGGCTCGTTGGTAAGTGGCTCCTGCATTTTTCAGGCCGAAAGGCATGACTTTGTAGCAGTAGATCCCTTTTGGCGTGCGGAATACCGTAAGCTCTTCGTCTTTGGGTGCCATCCGGATCTGGTTGTAGCCCGAGGACCCATCCATGAAGGTTAGTGCTTCATGGCCTGTTGTCGCATCCACCATTAGTTCTGTGATTGGCAGTGGGAAGTCATCTTTGGGGCATGCATTGTTTAAGTCCCTGAAGTCCACGCATACTCTGATCTGGCCGTTCTTCTTCTTGACTGGGACCACACTGGAGATCCACGTTGGATACTTAACTTCTCGGATAAAGCCGGCTTCAATGAGCTTGTTGACTTCGCCCTCTATTTGCGGTACCAGCTCTGGCCGGTAGCGTCTTTGTCCTTGCTTGACGGCGCTAGCTCCATGCTTGACGGCAAGCTGATGTACTGCAATCTTGGGGTCAAGTCCGGGCATTTCCTTGTAGGACCATGCGAAGACATCTCTGTATTCTTGGAGTAGCCTGATGTATGCAGCTTCCTCTTCTTGAGTCAGGAGTGCACTTATGAATGTAGGCCGAGGATCCTCTTGCGTACCCAAGTTAATTTCCTTCAAATCGTCGACGGTAGATTGCCCCCCTTCTTCGAGGACCGGCGGGGCGTCGAGCAACTCGTCGTCCGAAGTAGAAGATGCATCGATTGGAGAGTCGGAAATGGTGATATGATTAACAGAGACCATGATAATGTCGGTGATATCGCCAGTTTCGTAGAATGATAAGGGTGGGTGGGTGGGTATGATTTTTCTCACCTCAGTGGGTGGCTTTCCCAAACGGTCGAATACTGACCTTTGCTTTGCTTGTCTAATTGGCCCAAGTCTTTTGAATACTGATATGGGATTTTGACTTGCCTGGTTTTTGATGCTCTTCTTTTGCTTTTGAGGTATGGTCCGACGCCGAGCTCGATGTCGCCTTCTTTTGGCGCCCTTTGTACCGGGATGAATATTGGTAGAGCGTGCATCGGAAGCTGACGATCCCTCTTCCGCTTCATTCACCAACTTTACCTCAATGTAGTTAGAGGTGAAGGTCTTCTCTCCTGTTATCTTGATGACCACCGGGGTTTGACGAGAGCCGATGCCTCGCCGATTTGGTGGGATCTGCTCGCCACCCTGGAGTAAATGGGCTTGAGTCTTAGTCATCCCGTGTGGTATTGGAGCTGGCAGGAGCGTACTCATATGTGCAGCACTGCCTTCGTCGTAACCAGCTTTGAACAGCAGCTTGGCGGCATTTTGCCCCCAACTTCCTTTTGGCTTGAATGTGGGTTGGCTGGATTCGAAGGGATTGATGGGTTTTGGTGAACTTGAAGCTTGCCCCAGGCTGGGTAGTGGCAGTGTCATCTCTTGCAGAGTGATGACATTAGCTTCTGATAGCGGCTGGACCATCCCTTTTGGCGAGGCAAAAGGTGGTGGTTCATCTTTGCGAAGCCACTGAGGTGTGAGGCGTAAGACTGTCGTAGCTTGGGCAGGTAATGGAGTGTGCTTCATGGATCTTGGCTTGGAGCTGATGCGCATTCTTCGTCTCGGCGCTAGCACTTCTTTGACTTCGTGTATCGCCTTAGATGGTGGGACCGGATTTGGAGTTGGCGGAGCTTCATTCTGCTCCATACTTTTAGCTTTCTGAGTTCGAGGAGTTTTAGCTGGAAGGACTTCTGCAACAAGGTCCCTTGCTTGGTAAAATTTGGCATCGGCGAGGTGCGCTTCCGCCTCATTGAATGGCTTGTCGTCTGCAACAATGCACTTTTCCAGACCTTCCTCGTAGTACTTGAGGCATTGGTGCCAGGTAGACACTACGACACCGTTTTCGTGCAGCCACGGTCTTCCCAGCAAAAGGTGGTATGATGTTTGACAGTCAATGACGTGGAAAAGAACCGTCGTGTCAAGCTGACTGATAGAGAGTTTTAGACGAATGATCCCTATGGTGGACTGTCCTCCTTGGTTAAACCCTTGAATGACCAGCTGGCTTTGCGAGAGCTGGTCGGTGGTGATGCCGAGCTGGCGCATTGTTTGGATAGGCATGATGGTGACGGCGGAGCCGCAGTCCAACAGGATTCGATTTACCGGCTTCTCATTGATGTATCCCGAGACATAGACGGGTCGATTGTGCAATCGTGTTCCGAGCTGCAGATCTTCATCCGAGAAAGTTATCGCTGCGTTACATGAGACAACAGATTTGTCCTTTTCGGCGTTTTTCTTCTTTCTTTTGTAGCTGTCTGGGTCTGTCAAAGCCTCGGCCATTGCTAGGCGAGCTTTCTCTGGGAGGTGTAGTGCTTCTATGAGTGGCAAGTGTAGAATTGTCTCATCGCAAGCAGCAGTGTTTTCTTTGTCGGAATCATCCTCCTCGTTGTCGGTGTTGCTTTCTTCGGAAGGCTTGATCCTATCTTCTTCTTCCGGTGCTATGTGAATCTCAACCATGCAACAGGAGGCTTCGTGCTGCTGATTAGCTGGGAGGAAGTAATCGGGGAAGAACTCTTGCAATGTTGTCGGTTCTGGAGGGTTTTGCAAGAGGAGATCATCAGGATCTGCCGGTGGTACTTTGAACGCCTTCCTTCCTGGAGCTTTGCTTTTCTTTTTATAAGTTCTTCGTTTTGGAAGTTTTCTTGTTACCCGATCGAGCTTGCGACTTCTTGGCATCCATGGCCTTCGTCTGCGAGGCAACATGACCCAGGCATCTTCATCAGTGGATTCTTCGTTACCAAGGTGAAGGTCTGGAATGACAGTTGTAGGTTCTTCATGGGTCGGGGAGACCTGCTCCTCTGGGGACCTTGGTGGTTCACCTTCTGACTCCCAGCCGGTGGGCTTGATTTCTTCTATCGAGATAGACGAAGGTCTGGAATAGAGGACGTAGTAGTCGAATTTACCTGAGGCCTGTCCTAACAGACCGACCTCCGGGTCGCCTTGCTCGTACCTTGTCTGGAGATTTGTGGGTTCTCCATGATTCGGGGAGCCTTGCTCCTCTGGGGACCTTGGTGGTTCGCCTTCTGACTCCCAGCCGGTGGGCTTGATTTCTTCTATCGAGATAGACGAAGGTCTGGAATAGAGGACGTAGTAGTCGAATTTACCTGAGGGCTGGCCTAACAGACCGACCTCCGGGTCTCCTTGCTCGTACCTTGTCTGGAGATTCCGTTGGGACATAGCTTTGTTTGAGAGAGACATTGATGTAGACGACGGTTGCCCCCAGGGCAGTGACGTTTCTTCCTCAGCGAGCTTAGGAGCGTATTGCTGACGTCTTGAGACTTTCCGTCGTGGAGCTGACTTTGCAATTGGCCTTTGGCGATTGATGCGCAACTTGGGCCTTCTCTGGTGGGTAGCAACGAGTACTGGCTGAAACGAACCGAAGGTGATGGACGTCATGTTCGCCGCTGCAACATCGCTGGAGTCGATCTCAATTTTTCCTTGCTTTGCGAGTGCCATGATCTTTTCTTTGAAGACAAAGCACTTCTCAATAGGATGGCTGACCAGCCGGTGGTATTTGCAGAAGAGCGGATCGTTGACCCGATGCATCTGTTCGGGCCTTTTTGAAGGAGGAAGCTCGATCATCTTTTCTTGTAGCAGTTGATCGAACATGGAGGAGACTTCTGAGTCTGGAAAGGGATACTCTTTGGCCTCAAGTTCTTCTAGAGTCATCTTCGACTGTCTTTGAGATGGAGGCGGTGGTATGGCAGCTCCCTTTTCTTGATCTGACTTACCGCTGATTTTGAGTGGCTTGGAGGCCGAGGCGATGTCGGCGACATTAACTTGCTTTGATTTGGGTGCCGGCGGTTTGTCTTTCTTTTCCACCTTCAGAAAATCTTTGGTCTTTGAGTCCCCGCGATTTGCTAAGCTGAGCTCCATGTCATGGGCTCGAGTTGCAAGTTCTTCAAAGGACCGAGGCTTGATCCCCTTGAGGATGTAGAGTAAGCCCCAGTGCATGCCTTGGGTGCACATCTCGATAGCCGAGTCTTCCGACAAACGATCTCGTGAATTCAGGGCGAGATTCCTCCATCGATCGATGTAGTCGATTACTGATTCGTCCTTCCTTTGCTTGACGGCAGTAAGCTCGGTCATGCTAACGATGCGCCGAGTACTGTAGAAGCGGTTGAGGAATTCTCTTTCCATTTGATCCCAACTGTCAATGGATCCTGGAGGAAGATCAACATACCAGTCAAAAGCATTACCTTTGAGTGTGCGAACGAACTGCTTCACCATCTCGTCGCCGTATGTGCCGGCGTTATTGCAAGTTTCGACGAAGTGGGCAATGTGTTGCCTTGGATTTCCCTTCCCGTTGAAGTGCTGGAATTTTGGTGGCTGGAACCCGGTAGGGAAGCGCAGCTGCTGGATCCTTGTAGTGTAAGGCTTCGAATATGCTGCCGTAATCGGAGGTAGGCTGCCGCCGTGGGAACGCATCATGTCAGCCACTAGTGCTTGTATTTGCTGGGCATTCATCGTTGCTGCCACTGAAGGTTGAGCGGCCACCGAGACCGGCACGGGAGCCGAGGAAAGTGCAGGAGTAATTGCTAGTGTTGCCGGGCCAACTTCTGCCAGAGCAGGAGTTGGAGACGGGGCTGAAGCAGCTACTGGAGAAGCAGGAGGTTGACCGAATGTTGCGACATCCCTGGCACTCAGTCTCTGAAGCAAGGTGTTGATGTGATGATCTTTCTCTTCCATTAGTCGGGTGAGCTGAGCCATGTGTTCACCCATTTGCATGACTTGGAGCTGGAGAGCGGACGGAGGATGGTGTCGCAGGACGTCTCGATGTTGCACGCCTGCATCCTCGCCATCGTCGTCGGACACGTAGTTACGCTGACTTGCTTCTGCTTGATGACGGATGTTTGCCCCCGGCAAGGGAGGTGCAAAGTCCGCTGGAGAACCCGAACGGGTTCGGGGTTGGGGCTGGTCCTCCCTAAACTTCTGGACAGATGTTCCAGGATTGAGGCTTGTTTCTTCATGCACCAAGGCCTCATTGGTGATTTGGCGAGCACCTTCAGCAGCAGTTTTTGGCGTGAAGAAGTCCGCAAGAGTTTGAGTACGCCGAGTGTAAACACGTACTACCGGGGGAATGTCATCCACCGGGTTTTCTGGATCGCCGTATTGGAGTAGTGGAGACTCGGCGATAGGTGAAAGGCTTGTTGGAGCAAACGTATCGTCGTTCGTTCCGGCCATGGCGAACTTGAAGCAACTCCTTCAAACGTACGGATGAAAGGAGAGGATGTCCCACCGGGCGTGCCAGAAATCTGTGGTCGTAGAAAAAGATTCGGGTCGTCTTTATTGCGGATCACACGAGATTACAAATTTTCTTTGATCAGGAGATTGTGGGAGAGATCCTCTGGAGGGTCCCTTTGATCCGCGTCTCCACGTGGTATTCGTGCGAGAGCTCTGAAGGGGTTGCCCAGGACAGAGGTCTTTACAGGGTGAGGGTTTTTGAGAGGCTAAGGAGTTTCCGCCGTTGATTTTGTCCCGTCCGTGCTTCGCGCTTTCTCGGCTAGGGAGGCTTTGGGCTTCGTTCCTCGGTCTTCGTGTCTTCCTCGATCCTTGCTCGACCTCGGCGTCCTTGATCGTCGGTTCGCGGCGTCGATCGTGTTTTTGGCGTCAGCTTTGGCTTTAGCTTTCGGCTTTGGCGTAGCTTTGGCGTGGCTCTGGCTTTTGCTTTGCTTTGGCGCTTGCGCTTGAACGTAGACGGGTAGAGACTTGCGATGCTTTAGTTCTTTCGGACTTCGCGTCGTATCGGCTAGAACGTGCGGTGCTTTGCTCGTGACCGTCGTAGTTGCTTGGCTTTGGCACGTGCGTTGCTTTAGCGCGGGCTTTACCGGTGCGTTTGCTTTGGCTTCTTGCGTCGGCTTTGACTTTAGCTTCAACTCGATCTTCTTCTCGAACGACTGGCGTTACCTCTTCAAGGCTTCTTTACTCTTCCGGCTTCCTCGACGGTTGTGGCGTCGGTTTTGGCTTTTCGGCGGGGGTAGCACCGATGCTTGTGCGACGGTTGTGGCGTCGAATTTCGTTGATGAAGACGGCGGGTGTAGCACCGATCTTCGTGCGACGGTTGTAGCGTCGGCTTTTGTTGATGAAGACGGCGGGTGTGGCACCGACTTTAGCACGACGGTTGTAGCGTCGGCTTTTGGTTGACGAAGGCGGCAGGGGTAGCACCGGCTTCAGGCCTTCTTCTCCCGGCTTTCTTCTTCGTGCGAGGAGTCGATGCCTTGATTGAAGACGACGAGTGTTGTCAGCTTCGATCTTCTTCTCCGGCCTTTGCTTATGGCGTCTTCGGAGCTGATGAAGATCGTTGGAGCAATCGGGTGATGACGGCTCCGGGTCTTCTTCTCCACGCTTTCTTCTTCGTGCGAGGAGTCGAAGCTTTGATCTCCGAGTGCAAGGTCTTCACGTTGATGAGGACTTGAAGGGCCAAGGACTCCCGTAGGATATGCTTGTCGTGCCTCGTGAAGCCTTCGGTCTTCGAGCGTTGGAGCTTCTCTTGCGAAGCTCTTTCGTCTTCGGCTTTCGGACCTTTGATGCCTTCCCCGACCCCTTCTATTTATAGGCAAAGGGGGGCGGTTGGGGGAGATATTGCTGAAATCTTTTTGTTTCCTCCAATATCTCCCCTCATAACCATCGAGATATTGTTCCCTTATTTGGGGAAACAAACCCGATTTCCTCCTTTTTAGTTGGAGTGGTTATGGGCTAGATGTGACTCGATCTTTAAAGATCGAGTTGTTATTCTTGTTGCACTTTTGGATCGGATGGCGACGCAACGTCATCTTGTCCGTTGGATCGAGGGATCGTCGCGGATCTACGGCTACGTAGACGTCCACGCCACCTCCCCCCGCATCGAGGCGGTTTTGATTTTTTTTTCCTTTCTTTTCTTTTTCTTTTCTTTTTCTTTTCTTTTCCTTTATGGCCGGCCCCACCTCTCCATGAGGAAGGGGGCACGGTTTTCAAGAAGGGGGGCCGGTGGGCCCCCCTCTTTGTGTCCGAGTTGCGGGTCCGGTGGGACCCGTTTGCTTTGGGTCGGGCCATGGCGCGCAAATTGAGTTCGCACGTGGGCCGAGTTTGCACGCGGGCCGTTGTGCGCGGCCGAGTTTCGCATACGGGCCGTTGTGTGCGGGCCGAGTTTCGCATGCGGGCCGTTGTGTGCGGGCCGAGTTTCGCGTACGGGCCGTTGTGTGCGGGCCTAAGTTTCGCATGCGGGCCGTTGTGTGCGGGCCCAAGTTTCGCATGCGGGCCGTTGTGTGCGGGCCTAGTTTCGCATGCGGGCCGTTGTGTGCGGGCCCATTTTTTTTTGTAAAAATCGGGTT
The DNA here is from genome assembly GCA_947650365.1 of Chamaelirium japonicum. Taxonomy (NCBI): domain Eukaryota; kingdom Viridiplantae; phylum Streptophyta; class Magnoliopsida; order Liliales; family Melanthiaceae; genus Chamaelirium; species Chamaelirium japonicum. The sequence continues at coordinate 66,433,748 of OX393558.1, read as the reverse complement.
TGACCCGAAGGCCGTCGGGTGCGGGCTTATTTTTTTGTGTAAAAATCGGGTTCGACCCGTGGGCTAATTTCGATGCCCACAGTCTAAATAGGTTGGTTTCTAACCGATGCACACCCCTAATACACGGGTCGTGGCTGTGTAAAGTATATTTGGACGGCTCTCTATTATTCTATCAACAGTCTAGATGCCTCACTTAACATCTGCAGCGAAATCCCCACGCAACAAATTTTTTTTCCCCGTTATGGAGGCCGTGGAGCGAACTTTCCATCATGACCATTGTTCCCTTGTTTGTATGGTGAATCATTGTCATTGATGTCATGTTCACGAGATTATAGAATTTAAGAAACCAAAAAATTCTATGGTACCCACCATACCGAAATTCATGAACCATCGGATGCCCTTATGGTGGATCTCAAGTGTCCACCACCTAGGTTTCATCCCATGGTCTCTAGAATAATGGTTCCACCGCTAGGATGAAAGAAAAATGAGATGGATGGTGGGGATGACTCCGTATGGTACCGAATTTTGCAATTTCGTACCGAAGTGCAGCCTTCTCCCCCGTTTCAATCTTTGGATCTCTTTGAGCCAAAGCTCCAGCGCCGTGTCATCTGACCGTGGCCGGTCCATTGAGAAAAAAAAGAAACAAGGGTAAATTACACTTAAGCCGCCTGTAGTTTGACTGATTCTCATTTATATCCCCTCATGTTTAAAACCCTACAAATGCTCTCTTATTGTTTGAAAAGTACATCACTTGCACCCCCTCTAGAGGGATTGTATGGTTTTTCAAACTATAGGAGGATATTTGTGGGGTTTTAAACATGAGGGGGTGTAAGTGATAATCGGTCAAACTACAGGAGGCTATGTGTAATTTACCCAAAAGACAAAGAACAAACGTGCGCGAGGGGCTCTCCTTACCTGTCGTTCGGCGGCTTTCCCCTCCCCTACGAAAGCAATAGGCATTTAAATCAAGCAGAGAGGCGATGAAAGAGGGAGAGAGAGGGAGAGGGAGGGAGGAGTTTGGATTCTAGGGTTTTTGGATCTAGGGCTAGGGTTTTATCTGGATCTCGTCTCGACAGGCTGTACAGCGTGAGAGAGGAGGAGGGCTCATGGCTTCCGAGGGGCCTTTGACGGAGGAGCTGCAGGCGTTGCAGAAGAAGCTGGGGAAGAAGCAGTTGTTTGAGGAGGCCGTCTCCTCCACCTCGTCCATCCTCCGCGATCGATATCTCTCTTCCTCCCCCTCCCTGCGCAGATCGGTACCCTCCTTCATATTCATATTTCGTGATGAATGAATTTGTGCATTATCCTTTAACCATCTGTTGATGATTATCTTCTAGAGGTTTGATGGGTTGACTTGATTTTTGATCCACTGCTTTAGCTGGATCGAATTTTGACCTAATAGATGAATTTGATAGGAAGGCTGTTACTGTTTGATTGCATTCCTGAAGATTCCCTTTCTATCGAATCCCTGCGCTTTTGTTATTTGCTGCTTCTGTGAAGCCGATCAACTTGAGCCAGTTTCTTCCCTCTGCCTTAAATTATTGTCAGTGAGATTATGTTGTGAAACTCCTTCTGCCAAATCATATTGAGGAGCACAGGACAGGCCCACCAACTGTGAGAATTGTATATATACTAGCTCAACCATCATACTATGGAAGAAATAATCTTATTGTTAGTCACCAATACAAACACATTACAAACTTGGAAGAGAAAATGTTGGAAGAATAAAAAAGACACCGTTTTTAACATATCAGTCAATTATTATGTCAAATATCTGATGATTTGTTGATCCCTTTTATCAAGATAGTGGGCCAGTCCCTTCATTTTTTTTTCTATCCAAAAATTATCATTAGCCGAGTATGACTATTGGATCAAAATATTGCAAGGTTAATTAAATGAAAATAATCATATTTCTAAACGTTTGCATTGTCAAATGTTAGGCTTAGAGTTCTAGATATTGAATCTCAGAGGAGTGGCTTTTGATGATTAATGGTAGGGCTGCATCCTTAACTTCGTGTTAAAATTTATTCCAAATCACGAGTCTATCAGTCGTTATCAAGTTTGAACTCGAGGACGTGTTTACATGCATTAATATAGGGCTACACAAATTGTCCTTATAAAAGGGTCCAAAAGTCGTTCTTTAGGCCTATATCAGCTTATAACCAAGACTAATCCAAATCGGTGTAAGTTAGGCCACTTTGTGTCCTAAAAGAAAGTCTATTTTATACCTATTTTGGGGTCCGAATTATGGGTGCAAGAATAGATCCGAACTATACTATGGTTGTGTTATAATTATTGTCATTAATCAGTCAAAGTAGTAGTGGGATTCAATGTCCTTGATATCATGTCATCTATCTTTAGTTCTCATGCATAGAGAATTATAAAAGACTTGATGAATAATATGAGGATGTTTTTGAAAATTCAAAGTTCTTTATTAGGGTTCTGGATGTAGTGCTATATCAAGCATCATAATGTCATATTAAGTTATATATATTGATGTACCTAAAAGTAATAGTTTGAATTTGAATCAAGAATTTTCTCGAAGAAGATTGTTTATTATTATCCATTCCACTTAGCCTTCACCAAGACAAGTGCATTTTGGAAGGTGGCGAGCAATATTGTCTATATCCTTCATTGTGGTATGAGGCCTTTTGAAAGTTGTGAGAATCCTTATTATTCTAACCAGTGTTGTTAGTATCGTACGATACACGATACGTATCGTACGATACGATACGATACAGGAGAAAAACGATACGTATCGGGTTTACGTATCGTTTTTCTCCTGTATCGTACGATACACTATACGATGCGCTACGATACGATACGATACACGATACGGTCCGATACGGTGAAAACATGTTTTTTTGTTTGTTTGTTTTTTTTTTTTTTGAAACTTTTAAAATGAATTTTTTTCTCTTAATTTCCCAAAGGACTATATAGGTCTCTTAGCGTTAAAAAAATACTTAGGAATATTTTCTAACTTAGAGTGAAGTGATACTAATTTTTTTTTAGAAATTTATAGGTGTTTTACAAATCTTTCTCTAGAGTTGTCGGATTCCAATGCCATTTGTTTTTAAAATTTTTCTAGAGCTTGGAACACCAAATATCTACAACTTTGCTAATTTCAATAGTTATAGGATTCCATTTCTACCTATATATATATATATATAAATATATATATATATATATATAAATATGTGTGTGTGTGTGTGTGGTACTTCTTAGTAGAGGGCTAATGGATCTATGTTCATAAAGTAAGGCTAAAGGAAAGAAGTGGATGACTTTGAATAAGACAATGAGGATGAGAATGAAAATAAATAAGAGGTCCAAGAGACATTAGAGAAAGATAAAGAAGCAAGTGGTGATAAATTATCTATTGTTGATGATCAAATTGATGATGTAGATGCGGTGGAGATTGAAAAATAAGATCTTCCTACTTTTTGAGTTTTTGTTTTGTCTTCATTGACCATTCGAATATTTTGAGAACAATATATTGATAGATCATAGATAATACTTATATATGATTTCTTTTTTATATAAATATATACATCACATTTTTTGTATAGGCCAATGTTATGTTTGATGTGAAATTATAGGGAATGTCTTACTCTTCTACTTGACTTTTCATATTTAATATTCTAGTATGTACTTTCTATATTTATTATATATATATATATATGTATAAAATATAAATTTAACCGTATCTTACGATACACGATACGTTACGATACACGATACACAAAATAGGAAAAACGATACACGATACGATACACGATATGACAACCTTGATTCTAACTCTCTTTTTGGGTAATTCTCTTTGGAGGTTATCCCACATTGGTGGGTCCTTTCCTGCATCAATGAAGGTTATCATTTTCCCTTAGGAGGTATTTGTCTCATGCTACTTGTTGCTTAGGACACCAAACTCAACTGTTCGTGGACTCTTCCCTTTACTCATAGCAACTCCATCCTTATATTCCCTTTCCATGTCATTCGTTTTGATGTCTGGAGGCCATCTCCCATTGTTTCTAAGTGAGGTTGTTGATATTCTGCCATATTTGTAGGTGACCAGTCCAAGTTTACATTGTTATACTTGTTATTACTCCATCTCCTATTAATAGCTCCACAACCATCCATTGCTCTTCTTCCTATTTCTCCACCTCCTATTATTCCTATTGACTAGTGGAGGCAAACTGCCATGGTCCTTCCTCGGAGCCTATTCGGATTTTTACGTTTCCTCGACTAATTGACTATATATCCATTACACGAGCGACATTCACTTGACCAACTGAAATTTGTTGAATCCTTAATTCTCTTATAGCTCATCCCCTATTTCTCTCATAGTTATAGGTTGTTATTGGAAGCCATGCAATTATATCAAAAGCTTTAGACATGTTGAGAGTTCACATGACTTTTTGTGTAGCAGTAGTCTATCTGAGCTTGATGTTCTTAAACAACTCATTCTTAATACATTCTTCATATTACTTCCTCGTAGAAATCTCCCCATCTCATGTTGTTAGGTACATAAAAATCAAGACTCAATTAGATGAATTGATCGAGCACTATAAGGCTTATCCGGTGTCTTGATATCGAAGTTTTCAGATGCAAAAGCATGACGCGAGGCGTTTGACTGGCTAAATCCTTGTGGCGTAAGCCGAAAGCGAGCATATTTTTTAATTAATTAAATATAATTAAATAGATAACTAAATATTAAAAATTAAATAATAAAGAAAAAATAGAGAGATAAATTAATAATTTCATGTGATAAAAAAAAATCCACGATTTCACAACACATCATAATAGTTTACCAAAATATATCTATAAAGTATGTAAAGTGTACTATTGCACCTAAATTATACAATACTTGATATAATATTCATAAAATTATAAGTTCCAAGCCAAATGGACCCGCAAAACAATAATTTTATAATAAAAATTGTGTTTTTATTATTCGGGTAGCCACTTAATCTCTGGGACCCAAAAAATAATATTTTTATCATAAAATATAAATAACAATTCAAAATAAATTCACCAAAATCAGACATATGAGGCGTATGCCTAGTCCTGAGGTATACACCAGGGCGAGCGCCTTTGGGGCGTTTTATCTATGCCTCGCCCTCAGGGATGACAACGGTGCGGTTTTGGGCAAAACCAAAACCGCACCGCACCGCAACACCAAACCGTCACACCGAAACCACACCGCACCATGGTGGTGTACCATTGTGTAAACCGAAACCAAACCATGCGGTGCGATGTACCGCGGTTTATTATTATAATGGCATAAACGGTGTGGTTTTTTGCAGTTTTGGTTAAAACCGAAACCGCACCGCTACACCAAAACCGAAAACGCACTGCGGCGATTTTATATTTTGGCAAACCAAAACCGCACCACGCGGTGTGGTTTACCACAGTTTTCGGTTTTAAGCCTCACCACTGCCATCCCCACTTGCCATGAGGTGCGCCTTGAAGCTTAACCTCAGGCGCTTCAAAAAACATTGCTTGATACTCACATACGAGGATGACATCAACTACGAAGGTGCCTTTTTCCTTATAGCAAGATGTTGACCTTTCATTGATGAACGTGGTCTGTTGATGTTACTCATTCAGATGGACATAAAGAATGTATTTTTCCATGGTGATGTTGGACAAGACTTTTACTTGTAGACTTGCAGCCTTGCATTTCTTGGTGGGTCTTTCCCCTCGGCATTTCTGAAGACTCCATTATGCTTTATATACTCTATATTCTCAAACAAGCCAACTGTTCGTGGTTTGAGAAAGTCTTTGATGTTGTTTTGATCATGCTTTCCTTATTTTATGTTCTCAAGGATACACTATTTTTCTTTTTTTATGCTAATGGCATAATCATTATATGGGGTGATCTTGATCAATCCATCAAGCAACCCTTTTGGTGACAACTTTCAGATGGGTTGTAGTTGCCTTTGCTAATTCTTGGCCTTTAAAGTGCATATTGTTGTGATGGTTATTTGTTCTCTCAACAGAAGCATACTCATAATCATAGCGCTTGCGACCTGCTTGATGGACGAGCATCTCACCCAATGTTTTAAAACCTGAAGTCTCAACTAGCTCGGTCGAAACTCATCCGAGTAGTTACACTTAAAACTCAAAAATTCAATATCTAGTATTTATATATTAATTATTAAATTGAGTAGTTTAAAAGTTATGATTATAGATAGTAACCAAGCCTTTATCGGTCTCATTCATTACATGACTACAATTAAATATATGCCATGATACTAAGATATTATCTAGATTTTGTTGATTCTTTTTTAACTAAATCACTTTTTTTTATTGAAAAATTCCATATGCTGACTAGTTACATGTTTTACTACAAGGATTTTGATATTCATGATGATAGGATGTCTTCAAAATATGAAGCTGCCCCGAGGAAGGGCCGTACTGGACCTACAGAGAGCAAGGCTAACACAAGGGTATGGGTCGACCAGATAGAGTGTTGAGGTGGCGGGACAGGAGATGAGGCAGTAGGATGAAGGGCTATGGGGGTGGAACGGAGGATATAGGTGTAAGGATTAAGGGATGAGCCAATAGGATGGAGGCTGACGCGATGAGGCTCACCCACTTCTTCCTCTTTCTCCTCTTCTCTGTTTTGGTTCGGTGGAGAGAACAAAAAAACATGCCTCGAAACTATTGGGGGACTTTAGTTAAGGGGTATGAGATATATCAAAATCTCAGTTTTGCCCCTTAACATATAAATTTTTATCTGAAATATACCCAACCACTTCTCAGGTTGAGTCACATGATTTGGAACTCGACCTAACTTGCCTAATTATCCCGGGTCATCGGCCGAGTGGTACCCATGCTGAGTTTTCAGTCGAGTCGACTCGAAATTCAGTACAATCGAGTCGACCCGGCCGAGTGTTGAGTTGACTCGACGACTACGAGTTATAGAACATTGGTCTCACCCTCCCTTTCTCCTTATATGGTGCTTCAATAAAAGTTTCATCCTTCCAGTAGTGAGCCTTTTTGGAATGCTACTCAATATCTCCAATTTATAGGCAATCTTGTTTACTTTACTGCTCATACCCATAGATCGCTTATACATGGCATGTAGTTGCTCAGTTTGTTCTTGTGGTTATTGGAAATAACACTTGGAATGAGCCAAATAGTAGAATCTACCTCATTGAGAACAAAAATGTGTTTCTATGCTTGATTTATGATTGTCTTCTATCATTTAATCAATATTTCCATATCATACAGTGTCAAAATATGGGTTGAAATTGAAATTCCGAAAATTGATCACAAGGAATAAGGATTAATAAGTAGCATACAGATATGAAAGCGATATTACGAAGGAATAAGATTTGACGAATTTTTAGTTCTTATAGACTTTTTAGAACCTCAATGGATTACATTTGAATAATGGGTGATGGGAAGCACCTAATTAAAATGATGATAAATTAAGAAGGTAAGTGAAGTGTATAAGACATAGCTATTCAGAAATTTGAAGAAAAATTGATATTTAAAGGGAGAAACAACATGAAATTCCAAGAAAAAGGGAGATGCTAAGTAGGAGTGCAACTTGGGTCGGGTAAAACTGGGAACCAATCCAACTCGACCTAAATGGGTCGGGTTGGTTCAGGTATTTTGACTAAACGGGTTGATTCGATTCTATGTTTTGTGGACCCGACTAAATACGGGTCGGTTCTAGGTTGGGGCTCGGCCGCTCGGGTTGACCCTACCGAACTCGAGAACCGAACTCATATATATTAATATTAGCCCATATATATATATGTCATGGGTTTGGACTTTTGGGCTCCATCACACTAGCACCCGAGTAAACGTTATTTGTTTCCTAACGTTGAACCAATTACCAAGAGAACTCAATGGGTGGCTAAAGCCTAAAGCCCAACATGGACCCTAATTTGCTAGTAAGTAGTCGATAACCATTCTTTTTTTAGACCAACTCCCAACCCGAGAACCAACTCGAACCAACCCGACCTTAGTTTGGGTTGGGTTGGTTCGAGTTTATACCCAAGTCGGGTTGGTTCGGGTTTCAATATGGTAAAACCGAATTAGTTCAGTTCGGTTTCGGGTTGGCTCAAACCCAAACTAACCCGACCCGAGTTGCACCCCTAATGCTAAGTACTAGTGGAGTCGGCACCTCTAGGAATTACACCAAGGAGTCAACATCTTGGGTTCTCATGGCGTCCACAGCTAAGAGTGCCCGCGGCTAACCCACAGCTTCTCGGCTTAATTAAAGCAAGAAGAATTTTTTTGGCACCTTATTTGAAAAAGAGGAGAACCTCCATAGTATTTATTTATCAATTAAAAGTTAATCCCTAACTCCCCTTACATGTGTATCCATTTATATGCGCTCGCACGTGCTTGTGTGTGAACTCAAACTCAACTCACACTCGATCATAATTGACTTGAGATACCCCTAACTATTAAACCAGGACTACCTTAGACACTTTCCTGACTTCTAAACTTACTTTTAAAATTATCCTAAAATACTTGATTTAATCTACTCTTAATAAACTCAGAAACTTCATTAATTTATCCGACATTATATAGAAAACATATTTTATTTAAAATCCTACTTGTAGGAATCTTAGTATATCAAGGAATCTTAATAAGGAACACAAAATAATCAAATAATCATATTTTAAGTAAGAATTCTATTTAGTGTAGGATATCTATTCTACCTAGGAATACTGATTGAACTAGAAATTCAATGTAGGAGTACTAGTTCTATATAACTTGAATTCTCGTCTTCTTCATCTTGCCGTCTTGACTTGCATCACTTTGTCTGGTTGTCCCAGACTTGTTGCAACTTGAAGGAAGTGTATGCTTTCTTTAATATTGATTTCTATTATCAGTGTCTTTATTAATTCTCTTCGTATAATTCTATATTATCTACAGTTTTTATGTAATCATTTTTAACTTATTAGTTTATCGAATCTTTTTTATTCGTAGATGAATCAAACGTTTCTGTCATTTTAAGAATTAGTGGATATATATTATACCGTGTGTGTAGTTTATCGATGTTTATTGTTCCATTTGCAGATGTATTCTACAGTTTGTCGTGTTGCCACTGTTCTTCAAACTAGATATACTGCACCTGGTTTCTGGCTTGCTGGATTAAAGCTCTTTGAAGAAGCACAGAGCCTGGTTAATGAGTCTTCTGAGAAGGAACATATGAAAAAATGCATTGCTAGGGCTCGTGAGCATCTTCATGAAATGGAGAACGAGGTTCCAGAGTCGAACAGAAGACAACCTGGTATTGCTTCAATGGGAAAGTACCTTTTTTTTACCCAATGAGCCTTTTGTTCTGATTTATGCTGATAACGATTTTGGTTTGTCTTATATAATTTCCTCCGATATATATTTTCACTTAGATAGCTGAATCTTTTATGATAATTTAGGAAGATCCACCGTGGAATAAAATGTAGAATTGTAAAGGTATATAGTACATGTATGTAATTGATTCAAAGCCTAGCATGCGTGAGCACCTCAAGAAATGTTGTCAATGGAGATTAGGGGAAGCAAGGATATCAATTATGAAAGTAGCTGGTGCAGGTGAGAAAGGACTTAGTTATCTTTAGGTTTAATTGCAACTTGAAGAATAAATAAGGCAATTTCAAAGTGCAACCCAATCTGACTTTGATTTTCGATTGTATTGAGAAAATGGATCATATACAGTAATCCCTTAAATGTCTATACTATCAAGGGGATTCTTGCTCTAAAAGGGTTTTTGGAGAATTTGAGTATTTGAGGGGGAGATCTCTAAGAGAATGGCTTGCTAAGTTTATTTCTGAGTTTGAGAACTTGAAGAGATTAGATGGAGTTCTTAGGCCGTCTAGGCTTCTAGTAGGACAAACTGGGTAATTTAGGCTAGAAACTAATTGATTTGGCTCATGTAAGATTCAGAATTTAGATAAAATTAGCAGCAAAACACTGCAAAGAGATTTCAGAAAACTTGAAGGATCCAATATGGTGCCCCAGACTCCATTATGCAGCCTTTGTGGCCCCACCCCCGCCCCCTCATCCTCTTCCTCCATACAATCCTAGTTTGAAAACCAATCCTATAAAACATGCACTACAAGTCATATCGAACGGCCAACCTCCTATTGCACTTTTAAATAAGGCTGATTCCCTCATTAGACTCAATTTAGAGTCCAAATAAACTTAAAATTGCATTACAATACAAATTAGAAGACCTACAAGAAATAAAATTTGGAGTCTTTAACAAAGTTGCACTTGAATTGGAGTCCTAAAGAAGAGGATCTTTCACCAAAACTCAATAACTAGGGGCCAAACTCCCTTGTGTCTAGATAGGTAAGTGTCTTCTCTTCTACATCACCTCATTTTTTTTCTTCTACACCTGGGTGTCGGATGCACGTTCGTAGCTGACCTCGGCGATTGATAAACAAAATAGATAGTGCAAGTTAGGCACGAAATGGGAAGGAATATTTGATATCATAATAGTTTACTTCCAATTTCTTTTTCCCTGGATATTGTCTATGCTTGATTTTTCTACTAGAGAATGACCGAAGAGTAGCAACATGGACATAAAGGCCAAAAGGCAAAGCTCAAATGTATTAGGGCCTTGGAATATAAGGGGATATACGAGATGTGGTCACTTACGAGTGAGAATATACAACAATAAAAGTAAAAATACACATGTAAAAAGAAAAAATATATACACAATTAGAGGTGCAACTTGGGTCGGGTAAAATCGAGAACCGATTTAGGTCGGGTTTGGTTCGGGTATTTTGCTAAATGGGTTGGTTCGGTTCTAAGTTTTGTGGACCTGACTAAATACGGGTCGGTTCCGGGTTGGGCTTCGGTAGACCTGACCCAACCCAAAAACCGAACTCATATATATATATATATATATATATATATATATATATATATATATATATATATATATATATATATATATATATATATAGGGGCATGCTTCAATGCGGTCCGCATCCGCAGCCGTCTGATGCACGCGGCGTGGTGCGGTGCACCGCATCGAACGGCTACGGGTGCGGACCGTAGGACCGCATTTAAGCATTTCCTTATATATATATATATATATATATATATATATATATATATATATATATATATATATATATATATATATATATATATATATATCACGGGTTTGAACTTTTGGGCTACATCACACTAGCACATGAGTAAATGTTAGTTGTTTACTAACGTTGAACCAACTACCAAGAGAACTCAACAGGTGACTAAAGCGTAAAGTCCAATGTGGACCATGACCATTATTTTTTTAGACCAAAACTACCAACCCGAAAACCGACCCGAACCAACCCGATCTTAGTATGGGTTGGGTTAGTTTGGATTTATGCCCAAGTCTGGTTGGTTTGGGTTTTAATATGGTAGAACCAAACTAGTTCGGTACGGTTCCGGTTTGGCTCAAACTCGAACTAACCCAACCCGAGTTGCACTTCTGTACACAATAGTTTCTTTAGAAACCATTTTGCACTCCCTATAGTACTGAAGGGCATGGGCTTGATAAAATGAATGGCCAAGATCCAAAAAAGTAATCAGGTTTTAAAACCAAAGGTTGTCATAGGGAATCATGTAGCTTTTAGTGTAACTTGAAACACTATGTTCGTTTCTATCTTTTTATTCAGATTACAAAACTATGTATTGACATAAATAACATCACACAAAAATCTAAGAATCATCCTCCTCCAACTCTTATCGTATTAAGATAGGGTTGGCTATAGAGAAGTTTGACTAAAGTTTTCCCAACTGTTGTCAATGTGATGTGAATCCTAGATTTGTCTTGAAAACGCGACCAAGGCGACTTGGCAAGCGAGGAGCATAGAAAGAAACATAAAAGTCTAGTTGACGGAGAGGGGAGATCTGGCTTGTGGTTTGTGGTTTTTGCTTATGCAACTAGGGAGCAACTCCCAAAGTTTCCCTAGACTAGAAAAGAGTCTACAAGAAATAGGGTAGAAGGTATAATTTGATATAGGGAGTTGCATTTGTCTCTATGGCACAAAATTATAATCCAAAGAGCTGGAAAAGAAAAACATTCCCGTCACAAGAAACTAAACTTATGTTTTAAAAAATCATGTATAAGTAAATACTACATTGAGAACCCTATTAGTTTACTATGTTGATTGTAATACATGCCATTCAATTAGAAGCACATGGCGTATGTGCATATTTATGTAGGCTTAGGTGCAATATAGTCTTTTTCATTGGATAATTTACTTGTAAAATTGTAGCGTATGATATATAAAACCTAACTAAGAGGCATGGGTTTCAGTGAATAACTTGTGCACAAGTTATTCACCGAATCCATATTAGTTTCAGTGAATAACTTGTGCACAAGTTATTCACTGAATCCATATTAGTTTTATAGGCTTTTGTTTCTTCTATTTTGGATTGGTGCATTGCATAGAAGACTGGGGCTAATAACGAGAGGGGCATCGACTTGCTTGCAAGAGAGAGTGCGGGAAACACTTAACGGTGAACACAAGATGAATGTTGTGTGGAAGATCAGAAAAGGCTTGTGTTGGATCGTATAGTCCTATGAGTAGTAATGAAAGATAAAGAAGTGTCCACAGGAATTTGACAAGGCTGATTGGCAATGTCTATTATTATAGTGAATTCTAATTACCAAAGTTAAGAAGTGTGATTTACAAGAAAAAAAAATTAGCATTAAGCTTCTCTGACCAACATTGTGTGACAGCTCATATGGGACCCTCCCACCTCCCATATCTGCTGTTTGTTTCCATAGTAGAGGTCCACGGACCAACCTGTATGTAAGTACTCCTAGAAATTGGGAGGTGAGTGGGATCAGTGTTTTAAAAAACTCGCCTCGCGGTACGCCCGGGGCGCGCCTCGGGGCGGGGCGGTCCTAAAACGCCCGGGGCGGCTCAATTTGGGGCTTTTTTCCTGTGGGGCTTACACCCGAACCACTGGGGCGTACGCCCCGAACGCCCGGGCACGCCTTTTACGCCCCAATGGCCTGGGCTTACGCCCCATTGGAGTTTGTTTGCATAGTTGAAAAAAATAATTTGATTGCTACCGTGTGATCTTTTATATACGCCTTACTCTCTTGGATGGTGATTATGACATTTTTGAGAACTAAAGTTGTTTTAAATTGGTTATATATCATGTATAGAATGATAGAATCTATGGAATATAAACGTAGATAGATTGAATTTTGGTTAGAAATTTAAAATTAGATCTTAAATGATATTGAAAGACAATGATAAGTTCATTTTTATTATCGTTTTGTATATATTTGTGATTTATCAACCAATTTTGTAGGCTTAAATGCTTTGTTTGTTCATAATATTTTTTATTTTGTTTGTTTTTAATCTATTTTCACTATTTATATAATATTTTTTATTTCTATATATTTTTTAAATTAAAAAATAAAAAATTTGTGGGGCTTACGCCCCGCCCCACATCAGGCTAAACGCGCCGTCTTACGCTCCCGCCTCTGAAAACACTGAGTGGGATACATTGTCAAGTGGTGATAGATGGGGGGAAATGTGAATACCATAACATTGGCCAAATGTTGATGTTCCGTGGACATCTAATTGCCATATGCTTTACTTGAATTTCATTGTTGTGATATTAATCTGAAACACATAACAGCATGTGGCTTCAGCATCAAATTCCTCAGCCGTGGGGAATTTTAGTGTGTAGGTCGTGGTGGTGTGTGCGCGTGTGTGGAGAGAGAGAGAGAGAGAGAGAGAGAGAGAGAGAGAGAGAGAGAGATCTAAGTGAACTTTGTATTCTGTAACCAATGTGCCAGGCTTATAGGAGGAGCCCATGCTTCGAATTGTGCTAGCAATTATGTTTATTTTTCTTTCAAAGATTTTACTGATTTGTTAGTCTATTTTATTTTTAATTTTTTTAGTTTTTATCCAGCTTCTAGATATCTTTTTGAGGGGCATTTGACTGTGGAGCCTGAACCAGCACCACCTGCATGGCTTGTGGCGCAGAATCTACTTACAACTCTTGCTGTTGCACAAGATTGGACTTCTGTACCTGAATCTTCTCGAGGTGAGGAGAATGATACGGAAAATGCTAGAACTACCGAGGTTCCTGAGTCTGTACGAGAGTTAATAAATAGCATGCAAGAGATCAGTGGAGTTCTGGATCTTGATAATATCATTGAAGCTTCCTTGCAGGTATGCCTTCTTTGTTTCACTGGAAGCCATACTTTTCTGAGCACACCTTCTCCAATGATTGACACCAGTATTTATTTACTCTAATTTGCCCATCCCATCATCGCAGTAAAATTCCATTCCATTTGTGTCACAAAGCTAAGAACTTTATGCTTAGTGAGGTGCAAATAGGTATATGATTTGCTTATATGTGAAATCTATATAATAAAGCACGGTTTTGAGACAAAGAGCGGCTGTGATTGATTTGGAGATGGGATAAAGAAGGCCTAGGATTTGTTCTCTCCTCCACCATTGGTTTTTAATGCTGCTTGCACCTACCCATTGGTTTTTAATGTTGAATGCACCCATTGACCTCTCTCTCTCTCTCTCTCTCTCTCTCTCTCTCTCTCTCTCTCTCTCTCTCTCACACACACACACACGCGCGCGCGCGCGCGCGCGTGGAGCATAGACGGGGGGGTGCAGGAAGTATTGGGTGGTGGTGAGCAAGTCGGCCGGCGATGAGCCATCGGAGGCAGCTATCTATCTCGCAGGGCAGTCCACCAAAGGCAACCCACTGTAGTGCCGATAGGCACGATCTTTGCCAGTAGTTCTTACCTTTACTTTTCATTGGCAGAAATAGTGGAGTGCAGCCTGATAGATACCCTATAGGGATTTTCTTGTAGTAAATAGGAAATGGTTTAAGGTTCAATTAGGCCATCTTATTTGGCAATCTACATGGATCATTTTAAGAAAATAGAAAATTACCCAATTTGTCCATTTCTGAGTCTAATAGATGGTATCAATGCTTGAAATTAAGATTCCAACAATATTGAACCAAAAATCGTCTCACCTATTGGACAGAGAGATGGGTCGGGTCATTTTGGAAATTTGGTAACATGTAAAACACAAGTGAATTCTGCAATTAAGAAAAATCAAGATACTCACTTATGTGCATCTTTAATGGTACCTGATGTACTCTGCTAAATTGAATTTCACACATGAACTGACACATGCCTCTTAATATATCCAGGAAATTGGTGCTGGGCCACAGCGGCCACCACCGGCCTCGAAAGAAGTTGTTGCAAATCTTCCTGTTGTCGATGTAACTGAGGAAACTATGGCTAGGTTAGGGAGTGAGACGGAGTGCGCGGTGTGCCGTGAGAACCTGAACATAAATGACAAAATGCAGGAGTTGCCTTGCAAGCACCTGTTCCACCCTCAGTGTTTGAAGCCATGGCTGGTAAATATCTCTCTCTCTCTCTCTCTCTCTCTCTCTCTCACACACACACACACACACACACACACACACACACACGCACACACATTTCTTGCAATCATTGTCCTTGCCTAGTTCGATTGACTTGTGGGCCTCTCTTCCCTTGAACACTGAATGCAGGATGAGCACAACTCGTGTCCAATTTGTAGGCACGAACTGAGGACAGATGATCATGCGTACGAGAGCTGGAAAGAGCGGGAAAAAGAGGCGGAAGAGGAACGGAAGGGTGCAGCAAATGCTCTTCGGGGAGGCGAATACATGTATGTCTGACAGATTTCCATTCAAAAATAATCCATCTGCTACCCCCCCCCCCCCCCCCCCAAACTGTTTGTAAACTCTGCAGCCTACACTTACGCTGTAATCATGTTTAAAATACTCCTTTGTAATTATGGCCCATTTACTAGCAGACTGAATTAATGTGGGCTGAGCCCTATCTAAGGCTATATTATGGTATCATGAATCTCATGGTGAAGTATGTTAAGACAATGCAGTCGTTTGCCTGGTGGTCGGAGGATCGAATCTCAGGTTTGTTGGCTCCTATAGGCAGAAGCAAGGCTCACATATACGAAGGAAATTGCACTCACCTCTGCATGCTACAAATCATCTCTCTCTCTCTCTCTCTCTACAAAACCTGATCCCTCTTAAGTCACCAACCTAGTCACATGCATAACCAGTCCTCGTGTTGATTCGGACTCCAAAATGTAATCCTATTATACACCAATCACACATGTTAATTACCCGTTTATATCTTGATAACCCCTTCATTGTTGGGATTCTTAACTATAGGCCCACTGTAACAGTGTTTAGAGTTACACTAAGTCCAGTCAATAATTTTGGTTTACATGTAGTCTAAAATAATTTGGTCTTTAGCTTCAAGATCTATCTCTCGTGGATTTGTGCATATTAACAGAGGTTGCAACTCCTGTGCTGATGCTTTTGCCAAGGAAGTTCTTTCATTCTTGTGTTTCCATCTCTATTCTCTCTTTACCTTTTTGTATTTCCTCGCATGTGGGGGTAGAGGAGTATTGTAATAATCCTAGTTTTTGGCTTGGGTGTCGTGAATAGAATCCCCATAGTTCCTATATAAAAAAAAGAGGAGTTAGCAAGAAACCCATCTTAGGAGATGGTTTCAAGCTGCAGTGCCAACAATATTTCCATTTGAGCTCAGCCTCCTATGGATGAAAATGGCCCCCACCCTATTTCAAATTTAGGTTTCCTACCACCACCCCTTCCGTCGGACCAAACCGCCCCCCCCCCCCCCCCCCCCCCCTCCCGACCAGACCTAATCTACAAGCCATGGGTTTGTGCATATTAACAGAGGTTGCAACTCCTCTGCTTCTCTCATACAACCGAACAATGGATGAGATCATGTGGTTTAAATATGTATTGCCGAAGCCAAG
The DNA here is from genome assembly GCA_947650365.1 of Chamaelirium japonicum. NCBI lineage: Eukaryota > Viridiplantae > Streptophyta > Magnoliopsida > Liliales > Melanthiaceae > Chamaelirium > Chamaelirium japonicum. The sequence continues at coordinate 66,416,937 of OX393558.1, read as the reverse complement.
GACCGTCCGATCGAATCAGCATACAACTGCATCTGACACAAATAATGATAGGAGACGGAGCTGAACCACCCATGAAGAAAATACCAAGCATTTTCTTTTACTTCTCTGTAGGGCATATATAAGATCTCACCTAAGCTGAAACCTTTCCCCTCCATGGAACAATATTCAGAATAATACAAATCAAAACCCCTGCATTACTCGGGGCCCTTCCCTCACCGAAAAAGATAAAAATTAGGAGGATCGAAAATAAACAGGGGGGGAAATAAAAAAAAAAAATTATACATGCCCTGTGACGGCGGATGTGCCCGGAAAACCGTTCACCATTTTCTGAGATTTTCTTCTACAATTCGTTAGGCTACAATGCGGGCATATGTATTCCAGTCCATCCGTCTTCGCGTAGTCCTGCCATCACCACACCGCTATGTGAGAAAACAATCAGCTTCAGAATACCATTAAGAACGGGATTACGTCCTTAACTCAAAAGATCATATTTTTTATCATCATCATGATCACCCCATCAAAAGATAGGGTCAACTATAGAGTGCAACTCTAATTAAGAAGTCAACACAAAAGATCGACACAATTTCTAATCAGTTGCCAAGCCACCAAAACTGACAAGATTGATACCAAAAGACCTAAATCAATTTCGTGAGGTAGAAATACCTACTTAGTTGGTTACACAAGTTTAACCACCATTGCCAGTCCCAAGCCAGGATGAGGAAAGTTGAGGGTTGCTGTTAGGTTGAAAGCTAATCATAAAAAACGAACTCGAGCTATGAAATGAATCCTAAATCTTCAAGTAGAGTACAGATGGCTTGATGGCTATGGTTATGGTTACCCCCAAAAGCTATCATAAGCTTTGAAGCTGAGAGATGGAAAGGTTGTCGGAATATATGGAATATTAGGAGCTATAGATTAGATTTGCAAGGTTGTAATAATAGAAACAACTCAGTAGTTCATACGTATATTTGCATGTGATGATGAGTTGGAGCTTAATGGTATATGAAATATTCAATTGCATATGCGAGAGGTAACACACCTTGAAAGTACCAAGACCCTGCCGTCTATCGCAACCAAAGTGGGCCCATTCGCCGCATAAGCCGCAATTCACCCAATCACCAGGGGCACTACTGGTGAAAGACTCAGCATGCCAACAGTGTCAGTGTTGATTCTAATAACAAAGATGATAAAAAAAAGAGGAAATCAAATGACAGATGAGTACTAATATTTGATGCCTACAGACCTGTGGCACAGCAAGCAACACTCTCCGTCCACATCCTCATGTGCTAACTCGTACTCCAGCAGGTATGTCTCATAATGCCTTTTTAGCGTATTTCCAACACCCTAAATTGATATGCCAGGGGAAAGAACAGTCAAAGCCTTCCAGATTTGATAAATTCATGTGTGTTCATATAAAGAGCGTTTAAATTTAAATGATTCCCTAATCATTATATTCCTACATTTGATTAATCATAAATGATGAATTTATTTAACCAAATAATGAACACAAAGCATAATTTTTGTTAAATCTTTTTTTTAAGCTGATATTCCAAACTTCCTAAGTAATTTTGCCAAAACTTAGAACCTTGAATGGCCGTGACTCGTAACCAAAGATTTTCTAAAACATTAGTCAATGGACTACTGGCAAAATACAAAAAAGTCCCCTGATCATAAATTAAAACCAAGGATGTTATCAACTCTATAAAATGCTTTCAAAGAACCTCGCCAAAACTAAATCCTAGATGATATAAAATACTATGATGTTAAGCAAAGTTGTGCAGCAGATCAGGTGATTTGAACTACATGATGAACTAAGAGAATTGTGTAAAAATATGAACATACAGTCATTCTGTTGGTCACCGTATGGTTGCGCATCTTCGAGAAAACCTGGCCTTTCCAGTTTATGCCATTTCCCACATAAAAGCCTCCTCTTGATACCACCTGGTTGCATGTCGTGTTTCATCCAAAATTGTAATAACCGGAAATACAAATAAAAAAAAAATTTCAGATGAAGACTAACCTCTCTGTACAAATTGTACAGGTCTAGGCGCTTGGCATTGAGTATGGCGTCAGGAAACTCAGAAATCCCCCCTTGAGGGACAAGCCGGCTGTGACCTCGAAGAATTAGGAACTGCATGACATCCCTTAAAAATTCTTCCTACAAAATTAAAACAAAAAGGTGGTTTAAAACATGTACAGGCTTGCATATCTCGTCATGGACAGAGAGTATAGAATAGCTTACTTCTGAGCAAACTTGAATTGGAGAACGATTACATCCATGTTTCTTCATTGGCAGTGGATTCAGTGAGATTAATTGTTGAGCGTGGAAAGAACTTGACATGGATTTCCTGTGTGTAGGGGGAGCAGGGGGCATTATATTATGTTTCACAGAGGGGACGATCGACAAATTAGGCTTCATCAGACCTCCATCATGCGCCTCAGATTCAGGTACGCCCGAAAAAGGCAATATTTTGTGCTGCCTAATATGAGGAACAGGCCTCATTGCAGCAACCTTTAATCTCTTCCTAATAGGCAAAAAAGGCATAGGACTCCCTTCTACCGACCTCTTTTCCTTCTCATCATCGTGATCAATGTTAGCACAAGCCATGCCGTTTTCAACTGAGGTGATATGTTCAGATTCTAGACCCGGCTTGGACCTTTTCCTAATAGGGGTGCAAGACCAACTTGGCAGATGACGTGGGACACTATCATCTAAATCCAAGTTTTTTACTTGTCTCCCACAAAAGAAAAGAAGGCGATCTGCATCATCTTTCTCAAAAGAAGCAACCGAAGTACCCTGAATGCTTGCAATCCCAAGTGTAACCAAGCTACGGTAAGAGAGTTCAGGTGCAAGATGCTTCAAAACCTGTAATCATCCATCATAGGCATGCAGATCGTTTCATTACGCCAGATAAGAGGATGTCAAGATTTCAATTGGCATCAGTAAGAGGAAACTTAGCACTGGATCTAACCGCTAGATGCATTCAGATCACAAGATATGTTTTGAGGTTAAATAACAATGCCCTATCCCTAAAGATGGGATCCGAGTATGGAGCACAACTCTTCAAGAAGGCCCCATAGAAAATCAAACTGAATCTAAAAACTAGCAGCCAAGTGCCAACAACATAGGCACATGGATCATGTCTATTAAAACTTTCATCCATCAGCACATGTAATTTCAATCAGCAGATTCAAACATAGGCATACAGAAATTATTTGAAATTTGTCTAGAAGAAAAGAACTACTTAGTGCTTACTATTTGATCAAATTAGAAGATTAACTCGTGAATGGATAGCTTGGATTCTCTATAGCATATAAGAATATTGATGAATGGTCTGGTTGACATTGAAATAAATTAAAAGCGGGTTAGTTGGAAAGCAACCTGGACGGCCCAAGTTGGGACTTTCATGCAAACTTCAAATACAGATGCCCCACCAGCTATAGAAACAAAATTCTGAGGCTCATGCAAGGATGGCTTGTTTTCCTCACAGCTAGGCAGGACATGAACTAGTTGACTTTTTTCAATAAGTTCATTCTTGATGTGGCATTCCAAAAGCTGCATCATAACTAAAAAATTACTGAAAAAATCATGAAGTTTAACATCCTACATAAAACAAATAACATTTAGACCTTGTACCTGATCATCAAAACAAGTCTGTGCACTACCAGACACTAAAAGTGAGATATGTGCCGAACTGCAAGTTGTCAGATCACAACGCATTGTCACAACCCCGCGAGCAAAATTTCCAGCTTCAAGGGGCGGTGGTGTTGCACTGCCGGACATTTAATAACGTCCATCAGCTCATGTCCTCACAATTTTTCGTTCAAAATGCCAAAAACTATTTAACCACAAGAAAGACAAATTTGACATTAAAAAAAACTTTCTTCCGTTTCTTGCATTTAGTGTTTTTTTTAAATATTTGTAGCATGCATATCTGCAGTCTGCTCAGAACTAGAACACATTACTAGAACACCACTCAACTGAAACCTATGAAGCACCAACACTCTCGGGACCTCAGCGTGTCCGTGTCCGACACGTGTCGGCAACCGACACTGTCCGACACGTGTCGGACACACCAAAAAACGTGTCTTCTATGAAGAAAGATTGTCCGACACGTGTTGGAGCGTGTCGGATATTACCGGAGAGGTTTTTTTCTCATTTGAAGATGTTGGTGTTCTTGAGATTGTGAATCTTTCTATCAATGAGCCGGATATGGAGGCCGTGGCCTTCACGTTGATGGTGATGATGTGGTAACACTTGACGTTGGCCTTGATGGATGATGATTTTATGCGTGTTCTATTTGTTTTTTTGTGTTTTGAAAGTTTGAAACTATACACTTGAATCATTTATGATGTTTGTTGTAGATTTTTTTAGTTAACTATTAGCATTATGTTCGATTATAAATCATAATATAAGACTTGTTATATATATATATATATATATATATATATATATATATATATATATATATATATATATAGGGGCATGCTTCAATGCGGCCTGCGGTCCGCATCCGTAGCCGTTTGATGCACGCGGCGTGGTGCGGTGCACCGCATCGGACGGCTGCGGGTGCGGACCGCACGGACCGCATTTAAGCATTTCCATATATATATATATATATATATATATATATATATATATATATTTCAGCGTGTCCCCTAACGTGTCCTGGTTTTTTGAAAAATATCGTGTCCGTGTCGTGTCCGTGTTTCTTAGCCTGGAACAACATATTTTTTCTTCATGATTTAAGTATTATGAGATTCAAAGAATAACATTGTTCAGTAATAATAGAAGACCACATAAAGCTATCATACACATCAACTAATCATACACACCGGCTCCCAGGCAAGGTTTAAAATCACGGTATCGGTCGCGGTATTGGTCGGCCCCGAACCGGTATGTACCGGCCGATACGTACCGGAACCGGCCGATACGGACCGGTACCGGCCGATACGGACCGATACCGATTGAGAAAAAAAACCTGAAAAAAACCCAAAAAATCCAAAAAAAAAAAAAATTTAACCTGTCGGTACCGGTCCGTACCGGCCGTACCGGTCGGTACCGGCCTGTACCGGCCGATACGGACCGGTACCGGCCGATACGGGCCAGGTATCGGGATCGGATGCAGTACCGGTCTCGAACCGGCCAAAACTGGTACGTACCGGTATCGGCCGAGATTTAAAACCCTGCTCCCAGGTAGGTACTTGAATTTTCATTTTAAGGGACCGCAGGTACAAGAACCGATTTAGAACTGTGAGGCAATAGTGTTTTAATGCGGTTTGCAGTCTGTTCAGAACTAGAACACATTACTAGAACACCACTCACCTGGAACAACATATCTTTCTTCATAATTTAAGTATTATGAGATTCAAAGAATAACATTGTTCAGTAATAATAGAAGACCACATAAAGCTATCATACACATCAACTAATCACACACACCGGCTCCCAGGTAGGTCCTTGAATTTTCATTTTATGGGACCGCAGAAATAAGAACTGAATTTAGAACTGTGGGGCAATAGTGTTTTAATGCGGTCCCTTAAAATGAAAATTCAAGAACCTACCTGGGCACCGGGGTGTGTGTGTGTGTGTGTGTGTGTGTGATTAGTCCAGTGTTCTCAAGGCATCGCCTAGGTGATTTTGGGCTTGGTCGCCTAGGCCACAGCCTAGGTAGGTGACATGTATTAAAAGACCTTTTTTATTTTATTTTTATTTTTTGTTTTTTCTCTTTTTTCCCTATATACATATGATCCGTATACTTAAATGTTATTTTCTTTGTCTTTGTTCTTACCTAATTCCTATCTATCTATAGGTTCTAATTTAGAGTTTGTATCATGTTTTTTGGTTTTACTACGGTTAATGTTATTGTTTGATCATGTGTTTTTTCATTTTCTTTGAATTAAATCTAGTGTTTCTATTCCTCCAAAGGATTGTATTAAATTTATAGGCTTCTTTATTATGCTTAATTTGTTTCATAATGAATGTTAGGGACATAGGGTTTATGTGTATTCTAACTTCAAAGTTTTGGCTATATAACAGTAACATCATCTTATTCATTGATTGTTCCATGTTGATGATGATGATGCATGATATCCATGGTTTTATGTAGTCACATTTCAGTGATTTAGCATGACAATGATGACAAGAATATATTTTTGGATAAGAATATTTGATTTCGGTTATTTAATTAATTTCACATGAAGTTTTTGACGGTACTATGCATATTATTTATTCAAATCTTCGAATTATCTTATATAAACATTTTTTATATTAAAAAATATTGTCGCCTAGGCCATGCCTCACCTAGACATGCCTGGCCATCTAGGTAGCGCCTAGACGCCTTACCAACACTGGATCAGTCGTCGTGTATGATAGATGTACGTGGTCTTCTATTATTACTGAACAGTGTTATTCGTGGAATCTCATATTACTTAAATCATAAAGAAAGATCTGTTGTTCTAGGTGAGTGGTGTTCTAGACTTCTACTAATGTGTTATAGTTCTGAAAAGGCTGCAGATTTACATTCGAACAAAATATTTAAAAAAAAACTATATTTTACCAAAAGTAAAATGTCTGGTGACTAGATACCGAAATTGTTTGTTTACTAATGTTTTGAGAACGGAGAATAAAGTGGCTCATCAGTTAGCACGGAAAGCAGCGGGCTTTACTGAGGAGATTGTGTGGACTGAAGAAACAAGTTTCATGCATGCATGAATATAATATATTAAAAATCAGACGTGCACTCAAAGTTAAAACCCATTTTATGGACTGAAGCATTCAATATGCAAGCACAAAAAAACACTATTCAGTACAGACCAAGGAGCCAATAGAATGCATTTGATAACTGGGCCAATCTATTATAATATCCACATCAATTTCTCACAGCTCAAACTATCACACCTATATGTTGATAATGTAAAGACAAGCAAAGAAGCAAAAAATATGAACGTGCCATTCTGTATTAAGACCAGTCAATCTTTAACCAATAAAAGACCCATCTCTGTAGTAAAAGGACTACAGAACAAGAGCACAATGCATAAACCATAAATCTCAGCAATTAACCAAAACATAACCATGCCCTCATAAGCAATTGTACAAAAGTAAAGCAAGCAAAGTTGGGAAAACACTGATTACCCATTTAATGTGTGGGAACAATAATATGATTTCCCTTCAGCTATCAGATTAAATGGCATTACGATCACACATCATAACATTTAGGGAAAATTGTAGCAATAGTCAAAATATACCTGACTCGATTATGAAGTTTACTCCCACGAATCTACAAGCAGTAAAAAGGAAGTGTCAGGACGATGACAGAATAAATGCTTCTAGTGCAAATGTAGAGAGATAAATATCTTGGCAACTAATCAGGGTCTTCGATATTTCTGGGCAATCTGAAACTTTTGGCAAGAAATGCAGTACATATTTTGAGTCTTTGACATGAAATTCCTACGTTTTTTTTCTCCCTTAGCCAGGAATAGTGTCAAATACACGCAATGAACTATTTCAGGCTTGAATACTGAGAAGAGATCAAAAAGTAAGTTGAGTATTGTAGTCCTTTATCATGAAGAGGACAAAGAGAGCTGGGATTTTAGATCTTGTGATATTATGATTGACGAGGAACAAAATAGATTAATAAAAGAATTTGAAGTGGTTGTATGTCAAAGGGAGAGTTCTTTTCTATGCTTTATGTGCCAATTTCCATTGCCAAAAGGCTTGAGAGTCACAAAAGGTGTACCTTAGGGAATGGTGTGGGCTTGAGGTGGTGGTTTCCATTATTACCACGAAGGATGGATAGGGTATTAGATTATATCTCGAAGGCTGCTGTATGATTGGGAAGTTGGCAGTGGAAATTGAGCATTAAGGATGAGGACAAGGGCCCAAAAAAATATTCATTAGGAATGTGAGTCTCATAGTCGATGGACCTTTCTTTTACGGTGGTAAGGGAAGAGAAGGTCTTGCAAGAATAGATACCAGTGTTGTCAAGGCGATGAGGCGCGCCTGAGGCGCAAGGGGCCGCTAGAGCCTGAGGCGCAAGGCGCAAATAAGACGCACGTCTTAGTGTGTAAGGCGCAAAAATATATAATTTGCTTTAAAATTAATAATAATTATCAAAAAATTCTAAAATTCATAAAAAATATATATTTTATGAAAAAAAAAGAAATATGACCATTATTCAACTAAATCAATGCAAGCCACAAGGTATACACTAACTCATAAGTCATAACTAGTGTGGTCATCAAATGAACAATTTATTATAGGCAACATGCCAACATCATATTCATAAAATGAAGGGATACATTACTCATAAGTGATAATTGATAAGTAAGAACTCATAGCCAATGAGTAAAAAAATCATCCATGAACCATGATAAGTTAACATTGTCTTAATTCTTAAACAGTTTAAACCATTTAAATAGATCAAGAAGTATAAGAACTAAAAAACAGAGGACACGCTCACAAAAAAAAACAAAGGACATAAGTCATAAAACCACCCAATCACTCATCATCATCATCAAATAAACCCTCCACATCATCTTGATTGGCATGGTCATCCACATCTCCAAAAGACGCTTCTTCTTCAACAAACCGGTAAAAAAAAAACTGAAAAAAAACCGGAAAAAAAACCAAACACAGTAAGGCGCGTGCCTTGTCCGCCCTGCGCCTGGTTCATGAGGCGCTGAAAGGCGCGCCTGAGCCACGCCTTGCTGTGCTCGCCTCACCAGGAAGCGCCTGAGGCGCATATGGCTGAATCGCCTTGAGGCGCGCCTGAGGCACGCGCCTCACTGCGCCTTGACAACTATGATAGATACCACTCTTAAGTTGGATACTTCAACAAACCATCTCAATAGGTCAATCCTAGAAGCGCGTGGTTGTACTTTCCAGTTAGAATTAGAGCTTGAATGGATCAGTAGTAGAATCTACAAAGAATAGGGGCATCACAGGTATCTTCACAGATTTTCACCTATTATGTGTGTAATTTATAAAACACTGCAAACGCAGGTCCTTAAAACTGATTGCGGAAGGCGAACACACTTATATCAGGTAGGCAGCCCATTGAGGAGGCTAAAGCACATATTAATCAAATATTTATTGAGGAGTCTTCCCACTATGATGCATCTTAATATGGTTGTGTATAGGATATTTGACCGTCTTCTAAACAATTATCCAATAATAGATTTTCAATCTAGTGAAGCGTGAGCTTTGAGCTAAACAAGATCAACAATTAAGTCAAAACCAAGTACCAACTAGGGTCTTCGTAATTCAAACAACAGTTATTTCATCACGCTTACTTCAATGTTCAAGAGGGCATTCAAACCATCTTCCAAGGAACCCAACAAACATGCATCCTGGAGGAGAAAAACAACCTGTAAGGCATGCATTTTAAAATAAACTTGGTAGCACTCAAGTAATTAATTACACCAGATCAGCTACAAAAGAAAGAATGCTATTAGGAATAAGAACTCCGACTCACCAACGTGCATGGCATTCCACAAACAAGAAACCTCACATCCACATCCTCATCGTATACTTTTATAGCAGGAAGACCATCAGATGAGCCTTCTTCCTCCATGTCTTTCTCCCGCAGAGGGATATCTATCTTAGGAGCATCACCCAAAAGATGAGGCCCAATCTTACCACTTACATGTTGTCCATTATCAGGTAAAACATGGTTGTTTCGCACACAATATAGCCTGAATGATGCATGTGCGAGTTGAAAGGCATCCCATGTATGGCTACACGAACTACATCCACAAAAATACAACCATAAGATTACATGAAGTTCCAAAGCATGAGCAAGAATAGCAATTGACACCACCTCTGGACTACTGACAGCAAAGCTTGCCGAAAGTGGGAAGCTGCATGAGATGAGAATGCATTCTTCCAATAAATTACATATGAAATACCCTGAGAAAGAAACAAAAAATTGGTCAAAAATTTCTCATTCGAATACGACAAATAATCCCAGGATAAGATCAAGTCAAAAAAACTAGAAAGAGAAATGTTCTTAAATTAGATAATAAATATGCATGTGCATATGTGCCACAATAAAAGCTAGGAAACTTGAAGAAAAAAGACACAACTTCCAAAAACTGATGTCACTAATTTCGAAATACTAAGTGGTAATGCATGTCTTGTTCTCTCTACTTTTTCTCAAACAAGAAGCAAAGTGTTTCCATGAAGTAGAAAACATGACACGCAAGTGTATCTCTATCACCTTCATATGAAGTGCCTCAGCAAATTTTTCACTGTCTGGAACCTCTAGATAAACCTGCATTCATGTTCCAAAGGTTCAGTTTCCAAGACACAAATTTTAAAATCATAAAATTATAACGAATAAATGAGCGAATTCATCCACAGAGACAAACATAAAGCATACATATGACTGCAATAAAAAAAGATGCTTCAGTTATTATAAATTAAAAATTACAAACATAAGAAAATATACTTCAGTCCATAATGATTTATCATGCCAGCACGAAATGTATGAATAATGACCACTCCTACAATTATGAACTACAAACCAGACCAATGCATCCTAAATCGTAATGTTACACTCGGTTTCTCCATCAACGCGGAGCTACTAAGACTATTACTCAAAGGAAATAACTGCTTTATGCATTCTCCTATCAAATGATTCAACTTTGACTACATCTACAAGTGTGTACTAATTATGGAATTAGATCGAATTACATGCATAAAAAACTTTAAACACGAACTTTAGATTCAAACAATAGCATATGTATCTTTTCATGAAACACCAAGCTGTTTTGCAAACCACCAACACGGTGGCATCACTAACAGTAACACCTGAGTCCAACTGTCACTAATATACTACCTATATTACTAAACAAAGGGAGAGAAAAATAAAATAAAATTTTGATTAAAATATATCCAAAAAATTCCAAAAAGTAGGAGACATCTGGCGACCAGTTTCTCGTCCCTCTCCAAACCACTCAAAACTGCCCGACTACACTCCCACCTTCTGTCCTCTCTCTCATCAAACTGGACACACATTTGTTTGTTTGTTTTTGTGGGTTCTAATGCATCACACACACGTACTTTTGCTTGTCCACCCTACTCTCCAACCTTTTTCCCCCCTCTCATCAAATGGTTTCTCGAAAAAAAGAAAGCCAAGAAATATGATGGAACAACCACACGACCCTTATATAAATCTAGTGCAACTAATCAGTTCATATTCTATAAATTAAAAAATGCATATTCTATAAATTAAAAAATGCACCCTAACATGAAGCTAGCTAGATCTAGAGCATGTGGGTAGCTTTCAAGTCCAGATCAAGATGCCTTGGAACTCCTAATATTACAAATTAACAAGTTATTTAATCGGTAACATATCATAGTATCACTTTGCACATTAGCAATCTCGACAGCCAGTGTACACGAACTTTTTGGATACAGTTTCTTCCTTCTCTTTTTCCTTCCCGAAAAATAATAGTCTAAGAAATATGCCTTAACAAACTCAAACCCAATATTAATCTAAGCCTTGAACACTTACTATTCCAATAATTTTTAACAATTAGTTTTGTTAGTAACATTTCATAGCATAACTTTGCATATTACCATTCTTGATAGCTACTGTACATGAATTTTTGGGTACACGTCTAGCCAAAGACAACACACATGGGTAGAGGCATAGTTACCAAGTCGGAAAACGGGAAAAAAACGGCAAAGGAAAAAATCGGAAAGATACGATGAAAACGGAAAAAACGGAAAAAAAACGTGAAAACATCGGAAAAAATAAAAAAATCTTAAAAATTATACCAAGTATGTATATATGTCATTTTCCAACATTAAGTAATCAAAAGTTCAAAACATATAGCATATATGTTTATTAAGCACGAATAAAATAAAACCCGAACCCAATTTAAACTTGGACCAAACCCGATGTGTTTTATACGTGTTTTATACGCGTTTTTTCCGTTTTAAACGCGTATAAAACGCATACGGAAGTTTTTTTCAAAAAAACGAGTTTTTTTCCTGTTTACTACGTCTTCGGATCGATACTCGTTCTATACGCGTTTTTTTCAAAAAAACGCCCGATTTGGTAACTATGGGTAGAGGGGCAAGGTAGATTCAAACAAAAAGCACTTGAACCATCATTTGTATGTGTCCATAACATTATGATCTCATGTATTTAAGATAAACAAAGATGTATCGACAAAAAGATGTCATATAATCCCTAGGTGAGGTAGGAGAACTTTTAACAAATGAATTTGCAAGGGTACACACTTGAAGCACCATAACTGAATATCAACAATGAAAGAAACTCTCTTTCTAAAGAAAATGAACACTGAAAGTAGACCGCCAAAAATCCATAAGAACTCTTTACACATAGACCATAACCATAACTATCAAGGCATGTCCCATCTACTTTGATAGGCCTTATGAATAATTTTTCGTCATTCATTTCTATTTAGTGCTATATATGTTGTCAATGGAAGTTTTTCCATATATTTCCTAATACCCTCCATCAATGTTATTTTAGGTCTTTCCCTCCTCATTGGACCTTCCACACTAATCTGAAACCCTCTCCTTATTGAAGTCGCCTATGCTTTACATTGTACATGGTCAAACCATCTTAATCTATTCTCCATTACCTTGTCCTCAATTGATGCCACTTCAATACTTTCTCTAATACACTCATTCCTCACTCTATCCCTCCTAGTATTTTCGCACATCCACATCAACATCCTCATCTTTGCCACGTCCATTCCATGAGCTTGGGCTCTCTTTAAGGGCCAACATTCTGAACCATATAACATAGTGGGTCTTATTGTTGTCTTGTAAAATTTACCCTTGGGCCTTAAAGGCATGCGTCGATCACATAGCACACTGGAAGCCCCTCTACACTTCATCCAACCTGCTCTAATCTCGATAGTTAGGTTTGTTAGTAATTTTGAAGTTGAATGTAAACTACAATTAGTTAAGTTTTGTTAGTCTCTTTACCTCTTCTACACCATTCAGGAGAGTCAATAAAGCCCGTTTGTCTTTGTTTATCCAATTATTTCAAATCAAATATGTAGATGACCTAAGAGCTAGGAGAGCCAACTTTGTGACTGGATCAATGATGAGTCTGATGACATTGAAATTCAACTTTCTTTCGATAACATTGAATTCATGGAGGATGAAGAGAATGAAGCAAGAGAGAATGAAGCAAGTTTGGCAATGGATGCTCTCGATGACACAATGGATGCTTAGTTTATATTTTCTATTTTATTTTGATTCGTGACTATTGGACAATGTACATGTTAAGTTTTGCAATATTTTCTTTTGGGATACCGTTATCAACTTATCATGATGTTCGTAACTTAGTATGTTACTTTGTCGTATTATTGTTTTGTTGCTTACTTGCATTTGCATAGTTGTATGAATAACTTAGTTGATTTGTTGTTGTTGACCTATCATCTTATAATCGCGTTAGAAATATCTTAGTTGTTTAAATGTATGCTAAAAACTTGACTTTTGAAGGCCCTGAACTTATCGATTTTTTTCAAATTTCATCCTTGCCGATTAAAACCCGAACCCCTTTTTCCCCTCGACTTTTACCCGTTTTTTTCCCAAACTTTCCGATTTTTGCCGAACTTTCACGAGTTTTACCCTTGTTGACTTATTGCCGAACCCAAACTTGGTGACTATGCTTCTAACCATCTCAAATGAATATAGTCAACTATAGTATTATCTTTGCAAAGACAACCTTGCTAAAACTTAAAATAATAATGCAGTCCCTGAGGGCTAAAATAACATACTACACATAATAAGCGCAAATTCCTAATCCATATCACTTGTCTACATTTGTGTGGGGGAGCTAATTTTAACCTTTCTTGGGATTTTGGTTGCACCAATGAAAAATAAAAAAGAATTGTCGAGTTCTGTTTAATGCATGACAGAGCATGCAACTCTATTTTTTCGTGTGGCACAGTGTAAGGTGGGACCCCTGTAGACTACGGATAATCTTTCCTAAGCCCTCCTTTCTATCGCATGAAGCTCGTGGACTCTCCATCATCCCCTACATGATCAGGAGAAAAGAATAGAAGGCCAGGTATAAAATAGGATTTGGCTTTCTTTGATTATAAGATCGGGATGAGGTTGACGGAGAAGAGAAAAGTCGGGTCATGAGTGTGATGCTTTTCTCTCAACTCGATGTGAATAACAAACCGATTTCCAAGATTATTTTGCTGCATCTATTTTCAACTCAGCAGTATTTGCTATGCAGTCAAAGTCGGTAGTCAGCCCTAGTCGGCCAAGGGCCGACTAAGACTAGTCGGGACTAATTCGGGACTAGTCGGTCAAAACTTATCCTAACCCCTCCCCCCTCCCTAAACATATATGATATATGAACTAGCATAAATGTCAATAAATATATGATATTAGTCGGTTAATAACAATACATACCTTCACACTTCACAGCATGGGTATAAATACATAAGTAACAGTCTAACAGAACACAGTTGTATTGGCTTCATGCCCATGTCAGAAGACTCAGAACTAAGAATTCATCACAATATTTGTTTGATGATGTTTAATCTGTGAACTACCCCAATTTTGATTATAGGGTTATATGGATATCAACAAATAAACTAATTATTTGTCTATGTTTTTATCTGAGATTCTCAGGTGCTCAACAAATGATTACAGGGAAGAGCCATAGTTGTGAGTCTTGCGACTCGACTTTGAGCCAAATGCCAATGTAAAAAAATCCAAACAAAATTGCTTGCAAAGACTCATTTCAAAAAAAAAAAATTTGCTTGCAGAATGCTGCCTGGGGACTAGTCGGCAGTCGCTAGTCGGGGATTAGTCGGGTCTAATCGGGGACTAGTCGGGATTCCGCCCAGCAATGACAGAGTCAGAATTAATCGGTCGGTAAAATGCCGCCTGGAGACTAGTCGCCGACTAGTCCCGATTTTGATAGCAGAGTATTTGCTAATTTATTCTTCTACCATAACTTGGTTTTGTTTTAGCAATTAAGATTATGGGATCCTTTTGAGCTATGAAGCACAGACACGGATACGGCGACACGACACGGACACGGCGACACGACATTTCTTCAAAAATGAAGGACACGACACGGCTAGGACACGACAATTAATATTTATAATTTTATATAAATAATATATGATACATTAATACTACATAGAGATACTTAATTTCGAAGAATAATTCATAAAACATGCTCCAACTAGATGGGAAATTACTTTATGGTTATGTCTAAGAAATTTCAATGGTAGCACAATACCCAATTTAACAACTACTAAATTTTTTCTTTTGGTAATTTTAACGATTCAATCTAATCAAAATTGAATTGAAGAGGGCAAAATGAAGTTTATTTACTATGGAATCGGGTTTGGCACTATGGGACCCTCGTTAGAGGTCATAAGGGTAATGACAACTATCCAATAAAGTTCACAAAATCCACAAAGTTCTAGAATTATTGCTAAAAGAATATCCTAATATTTGTAAGAAAAACCCTATTAATTATATCCTATAATGTTATAACCTTAGAGGATATAAGTTAAAGCCAAATCTTAATCACAACCGTCCATTACACCAAGCCCCAAACAAATCATCCAACTCATCCCTGATCCCATGCAAACAACGTCCCTGGCATGTCCCAGCCGTGTCCTGGCCGTGTCCCAGCAGTGTCCTGGACAAAAAAAAACCAGGACACTTCGGAGCCGTGTCAGACACGTGTCCGAGCTGTCCGTGTTTCATAGCTTTTGAGCATCAAAAGGGCAATGTAGCTCCGATGTTTGGGATCCTATAAGAGCCTCAATGCTTAAATTTGTGTCTTCAAAAATCCATTGAAAAAATAGGGACCTATAAGGCATTGTTTAAGAAGTCATGAAGGCAGTTCCTTGTTTATTATTATTATTGAATTCTGTGTTCCACCAGTACCATAAGTGACCGTCACCACCTCAATTCTTCTTTATATTTACAATTTCGGAATTTCCATTAGCAAGGACCAAGCAACCCTTCAACGTAATTCAAAGGTTTAGATTCATATAGAGACCATTTTCATTTTTCTATAAACGGGCGCTTCTGCAAATTTTAGATGCTCTAGATGCTTTGGATTTAGTTCAGAATAAATCCCCCTTTAGATGTCATACACAAACTTCCAGGGGGCACAATTGGAGATCTTGGTACGCTTCTTTGGTACTTCCCGCACCCACATAAACAAGTAGCAACTAGATATGCACTACCTTGCTTCTAAGAAATCTATATTTGTCTTAGAAGAGTACATTATAAAAAAAGAGAGAACTATCATGCAGTTCAGGCCATCCTATGGACAAATATCGGTAGAAAATATGAATCCCATCAGCTTATATGTATTTTACGAACACTAATGCAAGCCAGTGCAGTTTTTGAAGTTCCATTCCCATCACACAACCGATATTTATGTTTAAAACCGTAACAACATATAATTCAAGAAATTGATAACTGGTAGAAAGTATCTAAAAAATACTTGAAAACATAAAATGGCTTACGATGGTAGGTAATGAAGGCCCAATCATCGAGCACAATGTTTGCGGCTCTGACACGCTGACAGTCCCCCAAATAAGAGAACCAATCTCATCCTCAAGTTGCTCGCCTTGAAAGTACAGAAAATTTGGCTCAAATAACTTCTGAGCTTCTTGAAACTCAGCTATCGTGGGATTGATAAGTTTCTGCACCTGCATATAAATAGAAAATCCTCGATAAAACACCAGGCGGACCTCAAACTCAAACCATTTTGTAGAAAAGTAAGTAAATGAAATTTTAAAAAAATCCAATCTCAACAAGCGAGAACACACAAACCTCTAGACGGCCAGATGAAACAAGATCCGGAAACGGATACGAGGACTGATGCTTTACCTCGCCCTTCTGCCGATCGATGAACTTTCCACAGAACACTGCAAGGAGGCTACAGTTTTGCTTCACATAGCCTTGAACATGAAACATCTTCTCCACATGACACTGCCAAGAGAATCGGTGAAACTCCAAACCACACTCGACCAAACCCTAAATCCCTCCCCCCCACCGGCCGGAACCAAATCAAAATCCCCCAAAACCACCACCCGACCGCTCCCTGACAGAATCCCACCAAGCAGACGGACCAAACCTCACCAATCGAGGAAAAGACGCAGACCCAGATGGAGAAACCGCAAGAATTCGACGATCCGGACCGGAAAACCGCGAAAAAACGACAACCCAGATGGGAAATCGGCTGCTTTGCTGCGAAGGAACGCCCCCCCGGAGCTAACCAAACGAGAAAACCGCGACCCAGAAAAGGGAGGAGAGGCCGGAAGAAGAGTAAAGTGAAGAAAGGGGGCAAACAAACCCTAACCCATCGATACCTCTCTCCTCTTAAGAATCACGAATTAAAATAAAAATAAATAAATAAAAACAGGGAGCGGCTATCTCTATCCATCTATGATTCTACGCCTACCGAAGCCCACACCCAGATCGAACACGAACCCAGTACTCGATCAATCATTCCACGCTTAGGGTCAGGTTTTCCTGCTGTCGTCTCATAACCCTCCGATACATCATTCATGCCCAGTCAAACGAAACAACAGGAATCCCATCGAATCCACCGAAACCATGCCAGAGAAATAATAAAAACCCAAAACAAAGCAAAATAATTAAATGCCGGGTAGAAAGGGAGAGATGGAAGAGAAAGGGTGAACACCACGAGTTTCGGAGATCTGCGGCCGATCAAAACGTGTCACTGATGTCGTTGTTCGGATTATAAAAAAAAAGAGAGAGAGGGAGGGAAGGAGAGAGAACTCGGAAAGTCCTTGGTTAGACAAGGGCTCCTCCTCCTCCTCCTCCTCTGTATCCACGTAACGGGAAATCATAAAGAAAGGTGGGATTTTTATGAGGTGGGGAGGGGGAATTCATAAAAATCTTGAAATGGGTTTTGTTCCTTTTTCGGTTTGGGTTCAGGGATTTGGATTTTCAACCCTTTTCTTTTTTGCTTTTCCCCGATTCGATCCATGACTATCTCACAACTGCTGTTATTGCACGAAGCCCGATCTTTCTCTCTCCTCTCTTCCCGTCTCTCTGTCTCTGTCTCTCTCTTCTCTCTCCTCTCTCTCTCTCTCTCTCTCTCTCTAATCGATCTGTAATATGATGCGGGACATTAAATCTTGATCTCTCGTTCGGCGTCGCTCGCGGTAAAACGTAAGAGTTCGTGGGATGTTCTCGTCCGGTCTCTGGTCTTCTTCGATGGGGTTGCACGTGCCAGCTCGGCTGCACTCTGACTGGCGCAGAACATGGAGAGCATTTTCTCCCGCATCAGGAGATGATGTGAACCGGATATGGGCCAATTTTTTTTGTTACCGGATATGGGCCAATTGGCCAAATACAAAATCTAGGCCCAGATACATTCTTCAATCTTCAAATTTAGAGTCTTTTCCCAAAATGACCCCTAACTACCAAGTAACCTTATTGCTGAAACCGGCTATTTACGGCACATATATTACTAGGGGCTACACAATTAGCAAGGGCAGCACACTCCCCAGTAATGTGTGGTGCCAGCCACCATCCCCTACGATGGCTAGTTGTCGCCGCCCATGCAGGTCGTCGTCAAGCCGCCGACCTAACCCGGCCATGCAGGTCGCCGCCCGTCTGTCCTCCTTCCTCCTCCTCCTTCCTTCTCCTTCTTCCTCTCCCTTTCTTCCTCTTCCTACACTCGGCCATTGCAGCTAGGCTCCCTTTACTCTACACTTGGCCATGCGATGTCGACTGCATCTACACCCCTCGTGGAGAGCTTGACCACCGATAGCCGAATGAGATATAGATGCACTCGGCATCGCATGGCCGAGTGTGGCGTAAAGGAGTTGGACTATAGTGGCCAAGTGCCAGAGGAGGAAGAAGGAGGGTGGACTGAGGAGAAAGAATAAGGGCGAATAAGGAGGAGGAGGAAGGAGGAATAAGGAGAATGAGGGAGGCTGTGATGGATTTCATGGGGCCGACAGTGGTAAATGCAAATGGCAAAGGTGGGCGGCATCCTGCAAGGGATGGGTGAAGGCGGCAGCAGGACTGAGTTGCCCTCATATATGGCTATATGCGCGAACAAAAGATTCGGTTGTCTTTATTGCACACACGAAGATTACAAGTCAATTCCCGATGATTCGGGGGTGGTGAGTTGGGTGCGGCGAATGTTTTGATCAGGAGATTGTGGGATAGATCCTCTTGAGGGTCTCTTTAATCTGCATCTTCACGTTACTTTGGGCGAGAGCTCTGGAGGGGTTGCCCAGGATAGAGGTCTTTACAAGGTTTCAGATTTTTTGAGAGGTCGAGTGGTTTTAGCCTTTGCTTTTGTCCCTTCCGTGCTTTGTGCTTTCTCTGCTAGGGTACTTTCGGCGTCGTTCCTCGATCTTCGTATCTCCCCTCGGCTATTGCTAGACCTCGACGTCCTTGATCGTCAGTTCACAGCATCAATCTTGCTTTCACCTTCGGCTTTGGCTTCTAGCGTTTGGCTCAGGCTTTACTTTAGTGTAACTTTGGTGTTAGCACTTGAACATAGAAGGGATAAAGGCTTGCAATGCTTTCATTCTGTCCAATTTTGCATCGTATCAGCTAGAAAGTGTGTTTCTTTACTCGTAATCATTCGTAGTTGCTTGGTTTTAGCATGTGCATGGCTTTAACGTAGAAGTAAATTTAGATTTGATCTGGCTTTGGCTTCTAGCGCTTGATTCTAGCTTCGCTTTAGCTTCTTGCGTCTAGCTCCGGCGTTGGTTTAGCATAGCTCCGGCGTCGGCGTAGCTTTGGTGTTAGCGCTTGAACGTAGAAGGGGTAGAGGCTTACGATGCTTTCGTTCTTTCAGACTTCGTGACGTATCAGCTAGAAAGTGCGTTCTTTGCTCATGATCCTTTATAATTGCTTGGATTTAGCATGTGCATAGCTTTAGCACAGATGCAACTCTTGCTTTGCTTGGGCTTTTGCTTCTGGCTTTGCTTTTGGCTTTATCTTGATCTTCACCTCGAACAACGATGATGGCGTCTCCGAGTTTTCTTATTCCTCTGGCTTTACTTTGGTGGCAACGATTATGGCGTCGACTTTGCTCTGCTTCTTTTTCGGGCTTATTTGGCATAATCGAAGTTGAATGCTTCTTTTGATGACGACGGGTGTAGAACTGGTCTTTGTGTGAAGGTTATCGCATCGACTTTCTTGTCGAAGATAGCGGGTGTAGTATCGATCTCTATGTGACGATTGTAGTGTCAGCTTTGTTCTTCTTCTTCTCCGGACTTCTTTAGCGTAATCAGAGTTGAAGGCTACTTTTGATGACGATGGGTGTAGCACCGATCTTCGTATGACGGTTGTAGTGTTGACTTTTTTATTAAAGACAACAGGTACAACACCGATCTCCATGCGACGATTCCAGAGTCGGCTTTTTTGTTAAAGATTATAGGAGTAGCATTGATCTTCGTTCGACAGTTGTAGCGTCGACTTTGTTATTGAAGATGGCGAGTATAGCACCAACCTCCGTGGGACGGTTATAGCATCGGTCTTCTTCTCCGAGCGTATTTGGCGTAATCGAAGTTGAAGGCTTTATTGAAGACAACGGATGTAGCGCCCCTTTGGATATCCTTCTCCAAGCTTTCTTCTTCGTAAATGGAGCAGATGCTTATTGAAGACAATGGGTGTGGCGCCACTTCGATATTCTTTTCTGGGTTACTTTGGTGTTTTTGGAGTTGAAGATTGTTAGAGACAACAGGGTGGTGCTGACTCTGGGCCTTCTTCTCTGAGCTTTCTTCTTCATGCACGGAGTCGAATATTTGATCTCTTGTATAAGGTCTTCATGTTGATGAGGACTTTTATGGGCTAAGTCGTTCCCGTGGGATCCACTTGCCCGTGCCTCGTGAAGCATTGGGTCGTCGAGAGCGAACCTCCTTCTTTTCAGAGCCTTTACGTCTCTAGCTTGTGACCTTTCCAAAGCCTTTTATGGGCAAAGGGGGATGGGAGAGATATGGGAAGATTTATTTGAGTCCCTTGAATATCTCTCCTATAATTATTGGGATTTATCTTCCCTTTTTTAGGGAAAATAACATTTATCCCTTTTCTTTTTTTTAACATACGGTTATGGATAAGGGTAGCAATCCTTGATCCGACCCACCAACCTGACTCAAACCCGACCCGAAGTTAGCGGGTTTGGGTTTGGCCTAAACGGGTTCGGTCATAAATGGGTCGACCTGATTGACCCATTTATTTAATGGGTCGGGTTCAGGTTTGTACTTATAACCTGATTGACCCGACTTGACCTATTTACCAAATGGGTCGTGTCAACCCAACCCGACTCGAACCAACTCGACCCAACCTGATCAAACCCAGAGCAATCCGACCTATTTTAACCCAACCCGACATGTTTACATGGTTTCTGTTAACCCAACCTGACCTAACACGACCTGACCCATTTAGTAAACGGGTTAAACGGGTCAGGTCGGGTCAACCCGTTTATTAGGCGGGTCGGGTTTGGGTTTAAGTTTTTGATCCGTTTATTAAACGGGTCGGGTTTGGATTGGGTATTTTGCCCTTATACCTATGTCTCAACCCGACCCAAACACGACCCAACCCAACCCATTGCCACCCCTAGTTATGGACTAGATATGACTCAATCTTTTAAATTATGAGCCATCTTTGCACATTTAATCGATGGTGACATGACTTCTCATCTTGCCTGTCAAATCGAGGGATCGACGTGGATCCATGATTTGTATAGACGTTGACGCTACCTCCCCGATGCATGGTGATTGTTTTTCTTTTTTTTCATTTTTTTTCTTTTTGGCTTGCCACACCTCACTATGGGGAGGGGCCACGATTTTGCATGTAGAGGCCAGTGGGCCCCACTTTTTGGGTGGGTCTGTCCAGCCCCTTTTTGGCTTGGATGAACATGATGGGCCCCACTTGCATGGGATAGATCCACTAGTGTCCATCCGAGTCGGACTTGGCCTTTTTACTTTGTGGGTTATTGTGAATGGGCCGGGCTTTGTGTGCAGGCCGTTGTGCGTGGATCAGGCTTCTTGTGCGTGGGTCAGGTTTATTGTGCGGGCCGTTGTGCATAGACTGGGTTTTATGTGTGGGCTAATTTTGATGCCCACAAATGCCCTCTCAAGCTCTCAAGGATGAGTGCGCCCATGGGAAACACATAGCACTTGTCCTTGATATGTTTATTTAAGGGACCCTGACTTTTTTGGTTCCCTTGTTTTTGTTTGGACTTTGGCGGAAGACGAAGATTTAGGGTGACTCATCTAGGGTTTCTTGTCTCTCAACTATAACATGAAAGTTGAAGGTGGTTGCCGCGAAGAGTTTGAGGAGATGGGAAGACTAACGAGGCGCGGAGGATGGGGCTCCACGAGCTAAGTGCGTCTTCCTCTCTCTTTCTTCTTTCTTTTTTCATTTTTTCCTTTCTTTCCCTTTTTTTCTCTCTTTTTCTCTGTGGATCGGGCGCAAGCTGGCACGACGAGGAAGCGAGCGGGCGGCGCGGCACGGGCACGGACTGGCACAAGCGGCCCGGGGCGTGGCGCATGTGCCTACTGCGGGCATGAGTGGCAGGCGGGCCGATCATGGGAGCCGGCTGCGGGCACAGGCGAGCTGATCGTGGGAGCCGGCTGTGGGCCGGGGTGCGGGCGCCGGCTTCGGGCATAGACGGTAGGCTCCAGCCCCCTTTGGGGCTACGGGTATTGAAGGGAGAGAAGGGGGCTGCGAGCCCCTCTTCGATGTTTTGTTGTCCAAGGGGTTATGGCCCCCCTTTTGGGGTTTTTTTTTTGCGAACTTACTCCCCTTGTACTATATCTGTGCTTGACTTGCGCTTGACTTGTACTTGATTTGCTTTTATCCTTTTCTCGGTTCGGGGCCTGACTTATGCTTTTCCTCCTTTTTTCTTCGGGGTCTACCCTTACAAGAGGTTTCATTCGTCTGGATGGGTTGTCGATATGGTCACCCATGGTAGTCGCATCTTCGTTTCTCTTTTGCGCAATCTTTCATCGCCATACTTCGAGGCATAATGCTTGACTATCCATACTCCAAGTTTTGACCCACGTGCGGATCCAGGAGGATGGTGTTGTGGATGGCTCTTGCTGTGTGTCGAAGTTTGGCGAGTGCATTCTCACTGATGAGGGTCCTCGCAACAGATTGTTTGACTGAGTCTAGAGTTGCCATTCCACCATATCAGTAAAGAGTCAGTTCCCACCCCTATCGTGGCTTTGAGGATTTACTCTCGCCATACACAATGGGGTGCATAGATTCAGCCTCACGGGGATGTCATCATCTTGGCGGTTTTCAGGATTGGATGCGAGAGTTGGCAGGCGCCTTGGAGGCTGAGTGGGGAATGGAGTACCTGACAAGGTTTAGAGTCTTCCTGAGATACTAGCTCCTCAGGAGAGTTTCTTCTAAGAGGAGGAAGCTGGATTTCTTATGCAAGGCGGTATTGGATGGCAGCGTTGTCAACCTAGACGATAACAACATAGAGCAGCTAGACTTTGGGGAGGAGTTAATGAGGTCTTCAGTGTTAGGAGAGAGTAAGCTCATTTAGTCGTCCTTGTCGGTTTGGTTGAGGTTGCTACTGGTGTTGTTCCAATGGATGCTTTAGCTGCCATTTTTTTGTCATCTCTAGTGGCGCCTTCAACAGTTGTCTTGGCGACGGTTCAGGAGGCAACTCCTGTGCTTGGGTCTTCAGGAAAGGATTGCGCCTTGTCTATGTACTCAGAGGCTTGCAAGTGAAAGTGTAGATCACGGAGCCTTCTTTCTGAGCTTCTTCTGAAGATCTACTGGAAGTATATCCAGACGACGCTCGTACCCTTTCAGGAGAAAGATCTTGATGCTTTGAGTAGCTGGTGGACTTCTGAGGGACCTGAGTTTTGTGAGAGTCTGATAGCTTTCAAGGTGGATGGCTCCTTGTTTGTGGAGTGTATGTGCACCTTTCTGGAGGATAACAAGGCTCATCGCTCACAACGAGCTTCACTGGAGGAGGATGCTTCCTTGGCGTTGACAGAGGCTGAGGACAAGGAGCGTTGACTGGAGGAATGGTATACACTTACTATTACGGGTTTAGCTCAAGCACAGAAGAAGCTGAGGTTTCTTGTGTATTATTTTCAGAAAGTTGAGGCAATCGAGAAGGCATCCGGAGCAGACCTTGCGAAGCAACGTGTAGAGTTGGCGATGCGTCGGAAGCTGATGGCCTCTCAACCCTTGGAGTTGCAGTGCATGGAGGGTGCAGGAGGTGAGCTGCTTTAGTGCCTCAGGGACTTCAACTCGCTTTACTAATCAGACCATGTTTCCCTTTTTTTCTTTTCTTTTTTGTCGTCCTTAGTTTGCTAGCTGGACTTGTGGATTTGCATCCTTTCTTCTTGCTTGACGATGATTTTATAATACGCATCTATGTGGGCATCGAAATTAGCCCACGAATAAAACCCGGCCCACACGTACACAACGGCCCGCACACAAAGCCCGACCCACACACAACAGTTCGTACACGAAGTCCGGCCCATGCACAACGGCCCGCAAAGGAAAAGGGCCAAACCCGACTCAGATGGACACTAGTGGGCCCACTGGGTTCACCCAAGCCCAAAAGGGGCCCGGACGGCCTACCCGAAAGTGGGGCCCATTGACCCCTTCATGCAAATTGTGGCCCCCCTCCCCCATGGGGAGGTATGGCCGGCCAGAAAAGAAAGAAAGGAAAAAAGAAAAAAAAAGAAAAAAAAAGAGAAAGAAATCCGCCTTGTGATTGTGCGGGGGAGGTAGCGTGGACGTCTACACAAATCGTGGATCCATGATGATCCCTCGATCCAACGGACAAGATGAGAAGTTGTATCGTCATCGATTAAATATGTAACAATAGCTTATATCTCAAAAGATTGAGCCATATCTAGCCCATAACCGCCTTTACAAAAAAGGAAAGGGATAAAGGTTGTTCCCCCCCCCCCCCCCCCAAAAAAAAAAAGAAAGATAAATCTCAACGATTATAGAGAGAGATATTCAAGGAATTCAAAAATTACAGCTATATCTCTTCCATCCTCCTCCTTTCGCCTATAAATAAAGGGGCAGAGCGATGGTTTCAAAGGTTGAAAAAATTAAAGATGAAGGCTTATAAAGAAGAAGGAGGCTCACTCTTGATAACCCAAGGCTTTATGAGGCACGGACAAGCACATCCCACAAGAACGACTTAATCCAAAAAAGTCTTCATCAATGTGAAGACCTTGCACAAGACATCAAAGCTTCAACTCTATTCCCGAAGAAGAAAGCTCGGAGAAGAAGACCCGAAGTCGACATCACCCCGTCGTCTTCAACAAGCCTTCAACTCCAAAAACGCCAAAGAAGCATTGAGAAGAAGGTTGAAGACACCCATCATCTTCGAAAAACCATTTGCTCTATTCACGAAGAAGAAAGCTTGCAAAATGATACCCAAAGATCGGTGCTATACCTGTTGCCTTCAATAACAAAGCAATGCTATAATCGTCGTATAGAGATCAGTGTTACATCCGGCGTCTTTAACAACAAAGCCGATGCTACAACCGTCATACGAATATCTATGCTACACCCGTCGTCTTCAACAACAAAGCCGACGCCACAACCATTGCATTGAGATCGATGCTATACCCACCATGTTCAACAATAAAATCGATGGCATAACTGTCGGATGAAGACCGACACTATAACTATCACACGAAGACCAACGCTACTCCCATAGGATGGAGATCGACGCTACAACCGTCACACGAAGACTGACACTACTCCCGTCGTCATCAAAAGAAGCCTTCGACTCCGATTATGCCAAACAAGCCTGGAGAAGAAGAAGAAGAAAGCTGACGCTATAGCCATCATCGCTAAAGTAAAGCCAGAGGCATAAGAAGACTCGGAGATATCATCATCGCCTTCGAGGTGAAGATCAAGCTAAAACCAAAAGCAAAGCAAAAAGCCAAAGCCAAGCAAATCAAGAGCTAGGCTCGCGTTAAATCCACGCACGTGTTAAAGTCAAGTAACTACGAAGGGTCTCGAGCAAAGTAATGCACTTTTTAGCTGATACAATGTGAAGTCCAGAAGAATGAAAGCACCGCAAGCCTCTACCCCTTCTACATTCAAGTGCTAACGCCAAAGCTACACCGACGCCAGAGCTACGCTAAAGCAACGCCGGAGCCAAACGCGAGAAGCTGAAGCTAAGCTAGAACCAGATGCTATAAGACAAAGCCAAAACAAGAGCAAAGCTAAAGTTACACCCGAGCTAAAGCTATGCACATGCTAAAGTCAAGCAACTACGAAGGATCACAAGCAAAGCAACACACTTTCAAGCCAATATAACACGAAGTCCGAAAGAATGAAAGCACTATAAGCCTCTATCCCTTCTACGTTCAAGAGCTAACACCAAAGCTACGCTGATGCCAGAGCTACGCTAAAGCAAAGCCAGAGCTAGATGCCAGAAGCCAAAGATGTAGGTGAAAGCAAGATCGACGCCATGAACCGGTGATCAAGGATGCTGAGGTCTAATAAGAGTCAAGAAAGATGCGAAGATCGAGAAAACAATATCGAAAGTCCCATAGCCGAGAAAGTGTGAAGCACGAAAGGGACAAAAGCAAAGGCCAAAACCATTAAACCTCTCGAGAAACCTGAAATCTTGTAAAGACCTCTGTCCTGGGCAACTTCTTTAGAGCTCTCGCATAAAGAAACATGGAGACGCGGATCAAATGGACCCTCTAGAGGATCTCCTACAATCTTCTGATCAAATCTATACTGCACCCGGTTCACCACCCCTCGAGTCTCCGAAAACTGGCCTGTAATCTCATGTTGCGCAAAATAGATGACCCCGTATCTTTTTTCACACATATAGATTTCTAGCATGCCCGGTGGGACGATCTTCTCCTTTTATCTGTTTGTTTGAATGAGTTGCCTCATGTTTCACCATAGCCAGGACTAACAACAATGCATTTGTTCCAATAAGCCTATCGCCGAGTCTCCACTACTCCGACACGATGATCCAGAAAACCCGGAGGATAACATTCCCCTGGTAGTACTGTTAAATACTCTAATAATGCATTTTATTGCTTATTTTTTACTGCATTATATCATCACTTTTCTATGTAGAACTTTTCATACATGCATAAAGCGTATCGTTTTTTTACATCTTTGCATAGTACACTTCCATACGAACACAGTAATATATTTGTTTACACTTATACAATATATGCATGAATAATACGAACCCCGATAGTCCAAATTATCCCTTTTCTTATTGATAATCGTATTAAAACCAAATACGTGTTATTTCATATGTAATTTTTAGGGAATTGACCCGATTCTCGACACAACTAGCTCAAGAGCATCATAACTAAGCGGTAGATATTTTTACAGTGATTCAGTGGAGGATGCATATCTTGTTTGGAGGCCCTTCTAAAGAATTATACAAAAAAAAAAGATAATTGTGGTATTTGGATGAGAGATGACGTCACCGGTTCGAGATACAAACCAGAGGAAAGCCCTGGGCATTCTAATGAGCTTAATGGAGGATGATGGTGACTTAAAAAATATAGACTGGAGAAAACCCTAGCTCGCACCATCGATCATTTTCTCTCTCATCTCTTTCTTTTCTATTTCTTTTTTTCTCTTTATTTTCCTCTTATTCCCTTATAAAGATTGCAATCATCCATTTCCTCAAACTCCTATCCCAATATCTTTATTTCCATGGCCTCATCAACTCATGCACAACCATGCATCCAAAACCCATGTATTACACCCAGTACCTCATGGCCACATTCAAAACCTATAGATATGCCCTCCTCTCTAAATCCCAACCATCCAAGTACCTAAATCTCATGCAAACCCATCACAACCATCCAGCTTATCCACACCACCGAAATCATGCATGCAGGTAGGGACTTGTTAAGGATCACGTGCATGGGGTTGTGAGATGGGATCATGTGGTAGGAGAGGGAATCACATAAACCAATCCTATCTTTTTCTCTCGAGCCAGCTATAGCAAGCCTCGACCCGATCGCGGGCCCAGCTTTGAACATCTCCCTCTCTCTCTCTCTCTAACTCTCATCCGATCCTCTCTCTACCCAATCATAGCTCATTTCTTTTCTTTCCCACCTTTATCTCTTTAGTCCATTTCTCTCTCTTAATTCTCTTTCCATATTTTTCCTTCTATCTTCTCCTTAATCCTCTCTTTTCATCTCTCTTTCTTTCTCTAAATATCTCTCATAACTACCCCCTCTCTCTCTAAAAAATGATTACAACTATCTAGTTTCTCTCTCTTCTCATTCCGAGAACCTATCCCTCTCATAACTGATCCTGCCTCTCTCTCCTATCTCCTCTCTCTCTATCTCTTTCATATTTCGGACCATCCAAAAGAAGTCATGCACCACTCCCCCTCCGATTAGCCCTCTATCCTAACTCTCGAACGTCTCTCTCTAGCATAGTGTCTTCTTTCTCTCCCTTATAACTATGCACCTCGATCCCTCCTCTTTCTATATATAGACCTTCAGCTATCACACTGGGGGATCATCTTCAACCCTTCATTATCCACCTCCACAGTCAACCACGACCCATCGTCTTCCACCCAGCACCATCATTGAAGTCACGTTCAAGCTCGAAGCTAAACCATCACCTCACCGCACGTCGTCCTCGCTGGAAGCCCTTATCTGAAACTATCTTCTAGTTTTTTATCTTCTTTTCATCAATGAAGTTTATTCACATAATTATTTTCTTGTCGAACTATATAAACATGTACGGCTAAAACCCTATATTAGTTTATGGGGGATGCCTAGTAGTTTATTAGGTTTTTTTTCGTTTGATCGATAATAAAGCCATAGTTTTTTTATGATTGAATCTCATGGTGGATGATACTACTTGATGATGCATATTGTCCTACTTGCAAATTTGTTTGACTCCGTATTGACTCCGGACATACGAAATACTTACGAATCCTTGTGGTATGATGACGTAAGCCTAATGAGTCCCTCTTTGCATGGTTTTCAATCTATTTAATAAAATATGATGGATGCATATCTCTAGAAATCAGTGCATGTGTATAAGTTGTTTTCATCACATATCGACTCTGAGCATATGCAATGCTTAATAACCTCTGTAGCATGCCTTAAACCTAATTTCCATGCTTAATTTCCTCATATGTACTTATTGATCAAAAGAACACATAAAATACTACTAGATTAAACCCGGATGCCTTAGCCTCCTCTCCATCATAATCTCCTTAAATTAATAGCAATCATTAATTCTGTTTAATTTAGCATCTTAGTTTTCATATCTCGTGTTCCATTTTTAGTGGAAAACCCTGAATTACACTCACTTTTACGCACTTCCATCGTACTAGTTCCCATTAGTACTTTAGTCCCTGTGGAATCGATATCGGATTCACCAAGATTATTACTTCGCAATATACCCTATACTTTGGGTTAAATTATACTTTTTAGTCCCTTAATTAGGACCACTCAAAATCGTAGCAAGTTTTTAGCACCGTTACCGGGGATTGCAACAGATGAATAGGAACTCTACATCCTTTTTTTTTTTGCTTTTTTTTTTGCATTCAATAGACTAACTACTTCTTTTTTCTTCTTTTCAGGTAAAAAAAGGATCTGAATAAGGAAAGATGAGTAGACTGTTTATTGCAAAGGAGGAGTACTATGTATTTGCCCAAATAGAAAACTGTTTTATCCTGGTACACTTGTTCTTTAAATTCTCTGTATTGTTATCTCATATCAATTTATGCTCTGATGAGAAAGCTCGGGGGTATGTTTGTCTAGTCTCTAGTCACCTGCAAATGAAAGCGTTCGTATAGAAGGCTTTAGGTGGTGCATGTATTTGATTATGAAATATTGACTTACCTTTTGCTTCTGAATCTTATATATGTCCATGGGTATTAGGATCATACACAAAGATTACTTTGTCTGTGAGCGCCGGAGCCATCTCTCCGGGCGCGTTGAGCACCGAAGTAGTGCGGAGCACCTCAAACTTTATCTGCTAGCACCGGAGCTGTCTCGGACTTTGTCTGCGAGCGTTGGAGCTTTTGTTCTTTCAGACATCGTATCATATTGGCTAGAAAGTATGTTGCTTTACTCATGATCCTTCATAATTGCTTGGCTTTAGCACATGCGTGGCTTTAGTGTGGGCGTAACTTTAGTTTTACTTTTGTTTTGGCTTTATCTTCTGGCATTTGGTTCTAGCTTAGTTTTAGCCTTTTGCGTCTAGCTCCAATTTTGCTTTAGCGTAGCTATGGCGTTAACGCTTGAACATAGAAGAGATAGGGCCTTGTGGTGCTTTTGTTCTTCTGGACTTTGTATCTTATTAGCTAGAAAGTGTGTTGCTTTACTCGTGCTCCTTCGTAGTTGTTTGGCTTTAGCACGTGTGTGGATTTAGCTCAAGCGTAGCTTGGGCTTTTGCTTCTGGCTTTAGCTTGATCTTCACCTCGAACGACAATGACGACGTCCCCTGGTCTTTTTATTTCTCTGGCTTTATTTTGGCAGCGATGATTATGGCGTCAACTTTCTTATTCTTCTTCTTCGGTCTTATTCGGCATAATAGGAGTTGAATGCTTCTTTTGTAACGACGGGTGTAGTGTCGGTCTTCATGCGACGGTTGTAGCATTGACTTTCTAATCGAATATGGTGGGTGTTGGAATTGGTGTGTTCTAAGCTGGTAAAACTTTAAGTTTTGATCTAATAATAAAGGATGGATGTTATTATATGAGATGCATGTTGGTACGTAATATAATTACATGTTCTTGTTAGAACAGAGAGCCATGGTTACATGGTAGTTCACTGAGTTAAAGACTAAGTGAATATGTCATATGTAACCTAAATTAGTTTATAGCTATGATCAGGTTGGTCGCCTCATCATGACAAGCTATTGGCGATGATAGTGCATGGGGAGTCTTCACCATGGTCATCACCAGACATAGTGTCTGTAGCCGAACAGAACCAACACAGTGCACAGATCAGTGGGCAGACGCTGGTGCACTAAGCCTTGTTTCTACTTAGGGTAAAACGGTCCTAAACCCTGAGGAACCATGACTGATGGGCTAACCAATTGTGTGGTGCTTTGGCGTATCAATATGTGAGGATTCAGTTATGTGATCCAAAACCATGGTGCGCTGGGTTACTCGGCTAGCGTTACATTAGTATGTCACTCCTACAGGTCATCCATATCCTTAATAGGAGGTGTATTCCCTGGTCTGACTTACGTTGTACCAAACCCATGTCTGGTGGTCATCAGTTGGACTATTAACCGGGTTTGATTACTCGACAGAATAATTGGTGGGTATGACGTATGTACAACCTGGAAGGAACCAAGTCATATGAGCACTCGAGTCTGACGGTGTTCTCCACCGCTCGAGTCAACTCATGGCAGGGACAACATGTTTACCATTACTAAGTGGAGAGCAGGGGTATACGAGAGAACATAATAAGTCCGGGGTAAATAGAGTGCAGCCTGCATCGTACTCTGGGTGGCTACACAGATTAACTTAGACTCGGAGGGTCGATGGTATACTCGAGTAGTTTGTTGACCAAGTCCGAGTTGGAAGCTATGAACCCTGGTCCCTGAAGGTTCCACCTTATCCACGCTTTGCATGGTTCTCGAACCATCTCCTCGATTCATAAGGCAAATTATTTAGTCCAAAGGAAATACACTCTGTGTGTGCTTTGCACTAGTTCATGGTGGTTGTGTATACACTTGTGTGCACTAGGATGTAAATCCGGAGTAGTGCGAAGACACGCTAGGTCATAACCTAACCCTAGTGATGTTCGTAACATGAGTGCGATGCACTGGTATGTTTGCGAGTTGACCGGATGACTTTACTAGGGGCACCCTAGATGTTCACTGAGGGCACCCCAGTAATAGTGAAAGCACTAGTCATAATTCACTCGGGCGCATCATACGAGTTCTCGATGCGAGGGGCAACCAACTAGAGGTATGGGGGTGCCTTGGGAATAACCAACTAGAGGTGTGAGGGTGCCTTGGGAAACCAAGGGCACCACCACACACTAGGGTGGCCAGCCCCCCACATAAGGACAAGGCATGGCTGGCCCCCCTTGTTTCTAGGGTTTGCAGTTGCAAACTTCAAGGAGAAAGGGGGGCCGGGTTTGGGGGTTTGACCATAAATGGGGGCCGACCTCTAGGTACCATAGGGGGCCGACCTTGACATGGAAAAGAGAGAGAAAGAAGCAAGGGTCAGCCCTAGCTTCATGGGGTTGATAGGGACCGGCCCCTATATGAGAACAAGGAAGGGGGGCCGGCCCCTCCCTCTTGGAAAAAGTCCTGGCTGAACCCCCCCTCTCAAGGTCTCTTCTCTCTCGTCTCCTCCCCCGTATACGGCCTCAGACTTTATCCTCATGCGACGAATCGAAGACGGAGAAGGGTCATTCATCGGAGGCACTTTAAGATTTGATAGCGATGTTCCGTGCAACGTGTAAGATCGGATGGACGAAGAAGGCTTCATCATCTCGTATATCATCGTATATCTTCACAGGGGTTTTTCCGTCTCCATTGACAAAGAAGACAATCCTTCGCGATTAAAAGATCCGCACGAAGGTATGCATCGTTCTAACTTGTAATCTAGCGTAGTCTCGGATTGAATGCATGCTAGATATTCGATTCTCTAGATTGATCGTAGGGTGTTTGTCTGTAGTGCATATATGTGCACGCATATTAGTTTCTTGAAAGTTTTATCATATAACGTGCACCACACATGGTATTTCGATCGGCAAATCGGTTCTATTACGGGTCTCTACCATAGGATTTTTTCAACAATTGATATCAGAACCATGAGAGTCGTGTATATTTCATGACGTTTCATGAGACTAAGATGTGCCCGCATTATGAGCTCCAGATTTCATATGTGTATAGTGCTTGTTATATGTATATAGTGCTTGTTCTATGTATCATGCATATGTGTATAATGCTTGTTCTATGTATCGTGCTTGCAGGGTGCCACTATACTAATTATCTGGACGGTGTTTGCATACTACCGAGGGTCGGACTTTGAGTTAGCCTTATCTGGATATACTTTCTTTTGTGTGGATATTTTTGAGCCATAGATGGGTGAGTGATGGGGGTTGACCATCCTCGGTTCCCAAGGCCATTGCTAGGTTTGTTTTCCTTTCTTTTTAGGAATTTGTGTACGATCGAGCACTTGCTCGTAACATACTAGACTTTTTTGGTTATAGATCAAGAAGGAAGACATACCGTGAAGATCCACCATCGAGAGTGTAAACGGAACTTTGGAGGACGAAGATGATCCGGCAAAGTACTCGTGAGTACCACAGAGGAGCCAGACCGAGGAACATTGTGAAGAAAGTTGAAGAACCTGCGATGTGCTAGTCAGGTTCAGGGGTTGGACCCTTAACATGATTCAGTCGTTTGGTTTGTTTCATTTGTTAGTTCTTTATGCTTCATATCGAACACCAATAAGATATTCTTGTTATCCGTCTTTAGAGGAAGGCCTTTCCCCTCCGGTCCTAGCGACCGTATTAGGATAGGATCCCACTATATGATTCCCATTATTTAGTTGACTTTTGATGTTAGTGGGATCCCATCACAAATGGTTATGCCACCATTAGGTCAACACATAATTAGTTGGGTGTGCCTATTTGGCCAGCATGATGAAATAGAGATCCACTAGACATCAATTGTCAAATTTATGAATGAGGCACCATGATTAGTGGGAATCCCTTCCTGTGACCTTAAGCTAGGTTCCAGGGCATTAGTGTGATAGCCAAGTTTGCAGAGCATCGATGTTCTCGAGATATGTAATGTGATCCTTGAGTGGAGAAATCCCTTTGAGGTAGGGACTATGATATTCCGAGATCAATTAATGCTAGGCAAAAGGCTTGAAGCACTAGTGGGAGCATGGTGCGACTAGGGTCTAATACATAGAGGTTGCTACCTTTGCATTTGCATATTCTCATACTCACAAAATAACCCTCAATTTCAATAAGGGATGCAAAAGAGGACTCTTAGAAATCCCCTAGCCTCCACGGCCAATCACTTCGTGTTAGGGTGGAAAGGTGTAACTCAACATCCCCTAGGGTTGGGGTTGTGCCATTCCATGCCAAATCACTTAGTGATCTCCCTAGTGATATGGTGATTATGGGGTAAGAAGAGAAGAACTTTTTATCCCACCGTAGTGGAGGCCGTATGAACTCCCGTGTCGTAATTACCTAGGCTTGTGGGAAAGCATCCAAAGTACATGTGAGGCTTTCGTTGCTTTGCATAGAGATCACATAACACTGGCCAAAAGATAACCATGATCCATCAAAGCCCTTAGTTGGCAGATTTGGATTGGGTCAAGGAAAAAGACCCGTGTAAGCAGATGATGCTGCATGATGCCCCCTAGGGTGAGTGTATCCAATTCTGAGATCTTACACACATGGTTAATTAATCCATAGAGATGTCTTCGTTTGAGGGCAACGCTGACAATTGGATATAATTAGTTTGTTTTAAAAATCCATAAAATGAGTTTTCATGCATTCTCATCATTCAATCATTTGTTTCTCAGATGACCAAGTTAGACCTCCTGTCCGCTATCCTGAATGACCATAAACTTATCGGTCCTAATTATAAGGATTGAAAGTGAAATCTTTACCTGGTCTTAAGGATATACAAATACATGACAGCCCTTAATGATCCTAAGCTAGACTTACCGAGACCCAATGCCACGGAGGCACAGTTAAAGGTGTTCACTAACTGAAAGGAATCTAATAAATATATAAATATTATATAATAGCATCCTTGCAGAAAACTCTGCAGAAGTAAGTCGAGGATATGCTCGACGCTTCTGATATGATGTTGTACCTGAAGGAGATATTTGAGGGACATAATCGCGTTATGTTATATCTCACCATCAAGAAACTTATCGGCACTAAGATATCCAAGGGAATGCTAGCTCGGGAACACATGTTGAAAATTTTAGGGTTCCAGAACGAACTAGCATCCATGGACATTATGCTAGAGGGCAAGATGATGACGGACATCTACCTTTCATCTCTATCTAGAGTCGTTGAAGGTTTTGTCACCAACTTTAATCTGAACCAGTATGCAATGACAAATGCGAAACTTCTAGGAGCTCTCCAGGCAGCTGAGGATGGCTTCAAGCAGAAGGGCGAAGCACTTCACGTGCAACACAGATCCTTTAAGAAGTTAAGTAAGAAGCTTCAGAGCAAAAAACACAAGAAGAAACCTAAGTCAACACCTGTACAGAACTCTATAGGGACCTCTGGGTTCGATGATTTAAAGAAATTAGGCACCAAGTGCTTTTGGTGTGGCAAGA
Organism: Chamaelirium japonicum; assembly: GCA_947650365.1. Lineage (NCBI taxonomy): Eukaryota > Viridiplantae > Streptophyta > Magnoliopsida > Liliales > Melanthiaceae > Chamaelirium > Chamaelirium japonicum. The sequence continues at coordinate 66,381,661 of OX393558.1, read as the reverse complement.
ATGGCCATTGGAAGAAGGACTGCAAGAAGTCTCAGAATGCTGGAGAAGGTAAATCACAACTTTTCATCAGTGAATCATTTCTTTCAAGTAATAGTTCTTTTGCTAGTTTTTCAAATAATAAGACTATGACACTTAAAGATATTTTTTATATGTCGTCTTTAAGACGAAACTTGATTTCTATTTCCTCTTTGGTTAATGAAGGTTATTCAGTTTATTTTGATGCTTCTGGTATATCGTTTAAACCGAATAGAACTTTTATATTAAGAGGAATGATTCAGAATAATCTCTATGTTGTCAATCCTATTTTTGAAAAAGAAAAACACAATAACTTCAGTATTTTATGTTAATTCATCTAAGCGTAAGAACCCTTCAAAAAATTTAACCCAATTATGGCACTTACGTCTTGGGTATAATACCTTAGACAGAATCCATAGAATGGTGAAGGCCGGGCTTCTGGAAACAGATCCCTTGGAGACCCTTTCTACCTATGAATCCTGCTTGGAAGGCAAAATGACCAAGAGGGCCTTTAAAGGCAAAGTAGTGAGAAGGTATTGGAGTTAATCCATATAGATGTATATGGACCCATAAGCGTCAAGGCGATAAGAGGCCATGAGTACTTCATCACTTTCACCGATGATTACTCAAGATATGGTTATATTTACCTAATGCATTGGAAGTCAGAATCCTTTGACATGTTTAAAGAATTCATGGCTGAAGTAGAAAAACCGACGGACAAATATATAAAAACCCTTCGATCGGATTGAGGTGGCGAATACCTATCAGACAAGTTCCTTGGGTGGAGCACGGGATCATATTCCAATTAACTGCTCTAGACACCCCATAACAGAATGGAGTTTCTGAAAGAAGGAATCGAACCTTGTTAAACAAGGTTCGCAGCATGACAAGTTACGCCAGTTTATCAACAACCTCTTCAGGATATGCTCTACAAACAATAGCATATATTTTGAAACCATGTTCCATCCAAGTCAGTGCCTCAAACCCCTAGAGAGCTGTGGTCGAGGAACAAACCAAAACTATAATATTTCAGAATATGGGGAAGTCCTGCACATGTACGGAAGGACAAGAGGGATAAGATGGAGCTGAAGTCCAAAGTATGTTTGTTTGTAGGGTATTCCAAAGAGACCAAAGGTGTACTATTTTATAATCATAAGGATAAGAATGTAATCGTTTCCACGAATATCTATTTCCTAGAATGAGATTATATCATGGACCACAAGCCTACTATTAAGGTAGTCCTAGATGAACTACTGGGTACTGGTAGAGAGAGCACATTCGAAAGCATAGTGGGAGCTGATGTTGTAGCTCGTGTGTCCTGAGCGTGGATTTTCTGTATTAACATTAATAAAAATGACTTTGGTTATTGCTTTAATTAGAATACTACTTTGGTATATATTAATACACATATAATAAAGGACCCTAGGGAACACAGTAGGCCACTGAGACACATGGTGGATCCATGCTTGGGAGACCCAGTGGACCAGTTCTGTGTAGACCTAGAACCAGTTCACAGCTTTGGTGATACCGGTCGCTTCATCGAGAATAAGTTATTGTTAGGTAAAGAATGTGGTGAAGCCTCCACCACGGGAACGTGGGATTTCTATTTACCTGACCAAGCATGATGATCGTGTTGAACAAGAACCAAGATGGTACACAGTTCAGTGATTCAGATACTGGTGCATAAACCATCTTTCTACTATAGATAATATGTCCTTAACCCTGAGGGACCATGTATACTGGGCCAATCATTTGTGTGGTGCTTTGATGTGCCAATGTGTGCGGACCTTCCATAGTCCAATACCACGGTACGTTAGATTACCCGGCTGGCACTTGAGTGGCATGCAATCCCTACAGGTTATCTGATGCCCAGTGTTAGATGGGTGCGTTTTGATGAGTCAATCTGTCTACACAATTAACCCAGGCCTGGTGGTTATTAGTATGACTGACGATGTTCTGGATGCTAGATATAGCACCGGAAGGTGTGTGGTGTTATAGATGTCAAGTCATCAAATCCTAGTCAGATAATCGGGATCTAACGGGGCTCCCCACCGCCCGAGTTGTATCATGACACTAGTAATAGAAGGGACTAAGGATTATCATAGTATAGTAGAGAACAGAGTTACGAGGGAGTAACATAAGTTTAGGATCACTAGTGTCCAACTCGCGTCGCACTTTGGGTGGCTACGCGGGTTAATCGGATTAGGGCTGATTAACGGAACTTTCGGTGTGTCACCAGAACAGTTAATCAGGGATCCGGTTGGAGCTAGAGATCCTAAACCCTGAAGGTTCCACCCTATCATTGTATATAGGAATTGTTCCCCGACCTGGTTGGGTACGTTGGATGCAAAGTAGCGCGATGGAACGCAAGCCCGGAGCCTAAAAACCTAATTCACATATATTAGGGGCCATAGGGGTATTTTGGTAAATACTAAATATGACTTAGAACATATTGAATATGGATCTTAAAATGAGCGGAATAATTCCAGGAGCTCATAGGCGCTGACGGAACTCGATTTCGAGTAGCGCACCTCACTCAGTCTCTCTTTCAGTTTTCCACTTTTCGTGAAGGGCGTTTTCGTCCAGGCTTCACGATAGATATTGGAAATCTTTAAAAACCGCCCCCCTCTATCCTAATCCTACTAGGGCCGGCCCTAGCTTCCTTGAAGCTATGGGAGACCGACCCTATAAGAGAATAGGGAGAGGGAGGGCTGGCCTTAAGGTTCCCCCTCTCCTCCAAAAATCCGAACCCCCCCTTTGCCTCCTCCTTTGTGGTTTCGGCCAAGGAAAAGAGAGGAAGAAGAAAGGAGAAGAAATAGGAAGGAAGGAGAAGGAAGAAAGGAGAAAGAGGAGGAGAAAATCTCATGGCTCGCCATCGTCTTCGCAACGGATTCCTCCGTCGGCTTGTAATCCCTGCACTCAGAGACGGGATTTCGAGGATTCTTCAATTCGCAAAGGACAAGGTGCAATCCGACAGTTTCTCTTGCGATTCAAGTGCGGTTCTTCATCATTCCGTCATCTCCGGATCATAGATCCATAAGGTATGATGATTCTAAACACCTAACTAGATGCATGTATGTCTTCCATCAGAGATCGTAGTATGCCTCTAGGGTGTCCGCACATATGTTAAGATCATAGATTTGCATTTAGATTGTTTTATAGAATTAATTGTAATGAAACATACACCGTATGATCTTCGGATCTATCTTTTGCTTCCGCTGCGACTCTGATAAGTGGATCCAATTCTAACAATTGGTATCAGAACACGCTTTAGTGTGTGTTTCATGCATGAATTCGTGAAAACATCATGTGAATATATGATGCTATGTATCGTCTTTTTGCAAGTGCCGCGCTAAAATAGTAATCTGTGATTGCATGCATCCGGGGGTCGGACCCCGGATTTAATTTTTGCATTGATTATTATTATGCTTGTGAATTTTTTTTTTTTTTTGACATCGGCGGGTGTCCCGAAACCTTTCGGGCAATGGCCCACTTCAGGCTCGGACTAATCCCTCCGGGAGTGAAGCCCGACCCACTCGGCAATTCCCACTAGGGTCGGGCTTCACTCCCGGAGGGATTAGTCCGAGCCTGAAGTGGGCCATTGCCCGAAAGGTTTCGGGACACCCGCCGATGTCAAAAAAAAAAAAAAAAAATCCACAAGCACAATAATAATCAATGCAAAAATTAAATCCGGGGTCCGACCCCCGGATGCATGCAATCACAGATTACTATTTTGTGCTTGTGGATTTTAAGGCTCTAGATGGGCGAGGGTGGGGGTTGACCATCCTCAGTTCCCTGACCATATTTCTAGGATTGTCTTCTTTTCTTTCTAGCGAAATTGTACACGAACGAGCACTTGCTCGGAGCGTGTTAGTTTTTCGGTCACAGGAAGAAGGAGATGATGTTTCATCCACGGTTCGGACAAGCGGTACCATGGCGTGCAAAGACCCGGCAAAAGCGTGCACGTTGGCGATGATGGGGATCATCGTCAGAGATCGTGCAGAACGGAAGAGCAAGATATCTTGAATGTGCTATTAAGGTTCAGGGGTCAGACCCTGGACTTGATTCAGTTTGGATGTTATTTCTGTTGTTTCTCTTTATTTAGTATTTAGAGAACCCTGATGATAATATGATTATCTATCTTACTTGTGAGTTTGTCTCTAGATCAGGCTTAGGGTTAGTACTAAACTTATGGATTCATCGGTGTCTCTATATGGTTCTAACACGTGCGAATCCGGTAGCTAGCTAAAAGGGAAGGTGGTAACCGCCTTCGTGGTAGTTCAGGTAGCTAAGTGCTGTGCACCGAGATAGACGCAGTGTTAGATTTGTTTAGAGATAATTAACTAATGTCTCCATAAGAAGTATGATACCCCTAGTGGGATGTCCTTTCCCCACGTGGTCCTAACGACCAAGTTAGGGTAGGATTTCACTGTGTAATACCCATTTCTAGATGACGTTTGATAGTAGTATGAACTCATCACGATTTGGTTATGCCACCATTAGGTTGAGGTCCGGCGGAGGTTGTCGGATATCCCTATTTGGCCAACATCGAAACCTATAATGAGATGAGATCTACTATGACATCAGGCGTCAAATTGTGAATGAGGCGTCATCGTAGTGGGAGTCCTTTCCACGTTGACCTTAGGCTAGGCTCCAGATCTTAGGATTATGGGCAAACTAGTGAAGTATCGGGATCCTTGGAATCTATGTAATGTGATCCTTGCAAGCAAGGCGAAAGCTGAGTATTCAAGATAGGGACTATGATATTTTCCGGGGAGACTAATGCTTTGCAGGAAGGTTTGTAATCCTAGTGGGAGCACGGTAGACAAGGGTCTACGTCTAGGAGGTCGTGACCTTTCTAGATATGCATAAAACCTCATAAAGAAGGGATGTGTAAAAGGTTCCCTCCAAAGGGGAGCTCTTGGCCTCCATAATCAACCGGCTAAGGGTCTGGGTGGGAGGTACGCAGTTCAATATTCCCACCGGGTGAGAGCTATGTTTCCTTCCATGCTGGTTCGCCTAGTGGTTTCCTTCGAGATATGGAGGATGCCGGTGGCAGTGGGTGACGGTTTTTTCCTGCACCGCGGGAGCCTATGAACCCTCCTACCGATACCACCTAGATTTGTGGGAAGCATTCGAAAGCTTGTGTGAAGCCGCCGTTGCTGCGCACGTGGGTCACATAAAGCTGGCCAAAAGGAGACTGGGAGGTCTTTCAGTTTACCATGGGTAATTTTGATGAAGACTGGGTCGTAAAAACTCCGTTGGCAGAAGCGGTTGCATGCTCTTACCGAGATGCTGTCTCCAATTCAGGGCCGATAGTCTCAGTGCTCGAGCCCAGGGAATTTAGATTCCTGGATGTCTCTACTTGAGGTAGTGAAGACATAGCGGCTGGAGTAAACATTATCTATTTCTAAATTCTATGAAATAGATTATAGTAAACCCTAATTTTGCTTTGAACCATTGTTTACAGAAATCATGACCAAGCTCGACCCCCTTGCCTCCATACTTAATAATAAAAAATTTACAGGACCAAACTACGAGGACTGGAAGCGTAACCTGATGCTTGTCCTGAGGGTTGGCAAACACGCAATTGCCCTAAGTACCCCTCAACCGGCCATGCCGGGACGAAGTACAACTGAGGCCCAGTTAAAGGAATGGAAAGACTGGCTAGATGTTGATGAGATGTGCAAGTGCTACATAGTGGCATCCTTGCAGACCGTCCTTCAGAAGCAAGTCGAAGACATGGCCTTTGCTTCAGACATGATGCTCTACCTAAAGGAAATGTTTGAGGGTCGTAGTCGGGTAACTCGTTACCTAACCATCAAGAAATTAGTGTCCACGAAGATGGCAGAGGGGACTTTAGTTTAGGATCATATGCTGAAATTATTTAGCTATGTGACGAGCTTGGTTCCTTCGATGTCATCTTGGATGTAGAGATCTAGACCGATATTTTCCTCGCGTCTCTGTCAGGAACGTTTGAGGGCTTCGTTACCAACTTCAACCTTAACCGATTGGAGATGTCTAACACAGAGCTCCTAGCGGCGCTCCAAGCGGCAGAGGATGGGATGAAGGCAGCAGCCCAATCCCTGAATGTAGAGCGGAATTCTTCTCTGAAAGCCAAAGATAAGTTTCAAAAAAGAAAGTCTAAGAAGCCCGTGAAGATGGGCCAGGTGCAGTTGCAGGTTCCTAAGCAGAATGGTCCAGCGAAGCCCAAAGGAAAATGTTTCCGATGCGGCAAGAAGGGGCACTGGAAGGGCGGCTGCCGTGCGACTCTCAAGAAGGCTGAGACATGTATATCTCAAATCCACATAGTGGAATCCCTTGTAGCATCCAGTTGTTCTCCAGTTTCATGGATTGTGGATTCTGGTTCCACTAACCATGCTTGCAATAATTTACAGGGGTTCAAGGAGACAAGAAAACTGGGTGATGGGGAGATGATCCTAAGCATGGGAACTGAGGCCGTGGCAGAGGCTGAAGCAGTTGGAGATGTCGTCTTGCAGTTCCTTGATAGAAGAAGTTTATTACTTAGAGACATACTTTATGTACCGTCCTTGAGGCAAAACTTAATTTCTGTTTCCTTATTGAATAATGAAGGTTTTTCAGTTTTATTTGATACTTCTGGTGTGTCAATTAAATTGAATGGTTACTTTGTTTGTAAGGAAAAGATATAGAATGGTCTCTATGTAATTAACTCTAATCATAAGCAGGATAACATAACTTAAGCTTGTATGGTTAATTCATCTAAAAGGAAAAATCCCTCAGATAATCCAATACTTCTTTGGCATCTAAGGCTTGGACACATAGCCTCAGACATGATTCACAGGTTGGTTAAGGTAGGACTCTTAAGTCCAGATGTTTCAGAAAGCTTACCGACGTGTGAGTCTTGCCTGGAAGGCAAGATGACTAAAAGAGCTTTCCGAGCCAAAAGTAGCTGATCTAAGGAGGTATTAGAGTTGATACACACTGATGTATGTGGGCCCATAAGTGTCCGTGCCATAGGAGGCTTCGAGTATTTCATCACCTTCACGGATGATCACTCGAGGTTTGGATACATATACCTAATGCAGCGGAAGTCTGAATCCTTTGATAAGTTCAAGGAGTTCAGAGCTGAAGCAGAAAAGAAGACGGGTAAAAGTATCAAGTCTCTTTGATCGGATCGAGGAGGCGAATACCTATCGGATGAATTTATTGGGTACCTGCGTGAGCATGGGATCATATCCCAGTTGACTGCACCAGGGACACCACAACAAAACGGTGTATCTGAGAGGAGAAACCGAATTTTGTTAGACATGGTTCGGACTATGATGAGTTATGCAATATTGCCACCTAGTTTTTGGGGATATGCCCTAGAGACGGCAGTATATACTTTGAACTTTGTTCCATCAAAGTTAGTACCCCTAACTCCTTGGGAGCTGTGGTTGAAGCAAAAGCCAAGCCTATAGCACTTTAGAATTTGGGGTTGTCCAGCACATATGCAGAAGGACAAGCGAGATAAGATGGAGCCAAAAACTAAGGTATGTCTGTTCGTTGGGTATCCAAAAGGGACAAAGGGTGGTTTATTTTATGATCTTGAGGATAGAAAGGTTGTCGTCTCGACAAACGTCGTATTCCTGGAGCAGGATTATTTAATAGACTATAAGCCCACCAGTAAAGTAGTTCTTAAAGAATTGCTTGGTACTGATGGGAGTGCACAGACAGAAAACGTAGTGGGAACCGATACCACTAAGATAAACGGTACTGTAGAATTGACTCCTATGGAACCACCGCAGGCTCGTTGCAGTGAGAGGACCATAAGTGCTCCTGATAGATACATTGGAGAAGCCTTTATGGTAGATCCAGAGTTTCAGGAGGATGATCCTCTGAACTATGACGAAGCGATGGTATCCTCTGACCATGCAGCATGGTAGGAAGCCATGGAGGCAGAACTGACATCGATATCCCAAAATTCGGTCTAGACACTTGTAACACCACCTCACAACATTAAATCTGTTGGGTGTAAGTGGGTGTACAAAAGGAAAAGAGGTCCAGATGGTACCGTTGAGACTTACAAAGCTAGACTAGTCGCTAAGGGTTATACCCAGCGAGAAGGGATCAACTATGACGAAACCTTTTCGCCAGTGGCTATGCTTAAGTCTATCCGGATCCTCTTGTCCATTGCAGTCCATTATGATTGGAAGATCTGGCAAATAGACGTCAAGACCGCATTCCTCAATGGGGATTTGGAAGAAGACATCTACATGTCTCAGCCTTCAGGCTTGGTCGCAAAAGGTCAAGAAAGTCTAGTGTGCAAGTTGCAAAGGTCCATTTATGGACTGAAGCAAGCATCCAGAAGTTGGAACATGCATTTTGATTAGGCTATCCAGTCTTATGGATTTGAGCAGAACGTGGATGAACCATGTGTTTATAAAAGGAGCGATAAGACTGCAGTAGTTTTTCTAGTGCTTTACGTAGATGATATCCTACTTATTGGAAACGATGATGGAACATTATCTACAGTGAAGGTGTGGTTATCCTCTCAATTTGACATGAAAGACCTTAGTAAAGCGAGTTATGTTCTAGGGATCAAGGTAACTCGAGATCGCCAGAACAAGACTCTCTCGCTGTCACAGTTAGCCTACATAGATACTATCTTGGTCAGATTCAGTACGCACAACTCCAAGAAGGGACTGGTTCCATTCAGACATGGAATGAAGTTGTCCAAGGATCAGTGTCCTAAGACTCCTGAGGAGAGGGCAGAGATGCAGAAGATAGCTTATGCTTCGACTGTAGGGAGTCTGATGTATGCTATGCAGTGCACGAGACCAGATATATACTATGCAGTAGGCATGATGGGCAGGTATCAGTTAAATCCGGGTCCAGGGCATTGGACTGCTGTGAAAAGTATACTCAAGTATCTCCGTAGGACGAGAGATTATGAGTTAGTTTACTCTTCACAGGAACTGACGCCGATTGGGTATACGGATTCTGACTTTGCGTCAGATCCAGAATCCAGGAGATCGACGCCAGGGTTTGTGTTTTCATTAGGAGGAGGAGTTGTCAGTTGGAGGAGCGTGAAGCAGGGATGCATCGTGGATTCGACGATAGAGGCTGAGTACGTTGCGGCATGTGAAGCAGCTAAGGAGGCGGTGTGGCTCAAGAAGTTCCTCATGGACTTAGGATGAGTACCGAGAGCTCAAGATCCTATTGTCCTTTACTGCGACAATAGTGGAGCGGTAGCACAATCCAATGAGCCAAGATATCACCAGAAGAGCAAGAATATCTTATCCAGGACTTGCAGAAGCGAGGGGAGGTTGCAGTGACTCAGGTGGCGTCTGTAGATAACATGGCGGACCCTTTCACAAAGGCGTTACCGACCAAGGCTTTTGAGAAGCACGTGGATGCCATGGGAGTTAAGACTGTTGTTCCTCGCTAGGCCAAGTGGAAGATTGTTGTAGCTCGTGTGTCCTTAGCGTGACATTTCTGTATTAACATTAATAAAGATGACTTTGGTTATTGCTTTAATTAGAATACTACTCTGGTGTATGATAATACTCATATAATAAAGGACCCTAGGGAACACAGTAGGCCACTGAGGCGCATGGACGATCCATAGTTTGGAGACCCAGTGGATTAGTTCTGTGTAGACCTAGAACCAGTTCACAGCTTAGGTGATGCCGGTCGCTTCACCAAAAACAAGCTGTTGGCAGGTAGAGGATGTAGTGAAGTCTCCACCACGGGAACGTGGGATTCCTATTCACCTGACCAAGCACGATGATCGTGTTGAACATGAACCAAGACGGTGCACAGTTCAGTGATTCAGACACTGGTGCATAAACCGTCTTACTACTATAGATAATCTGTCCTTAACCCTGAGGGACCATGATCACTAGGCCAACCAGTTGTGTGGTGCTTTGATGTGCCAATGTGTGCGGACCTTCCATAGTCCAATACTACGGTACGTTGGGTTACCAGACTGGTGCTTGAGTGACATGTAATCCCTACAGGTTATCCGACGTCCAGTGTTGGATGGGTGCATTTTGATGAGTCAATCTGTCCACACAATTAACCCAGGCCTGATGGTTGTCAGTATGACTGACGATGTTCCGGATACTAGGCATATCACCAGAAGGTGTGTGGTGTTATAGATGACAATTCATCAAACCCTAGTCAAATGATCGATCGGGATCTGACAGTGCTCCCCACCGCCCGAGTCGTATCATGGCACCAGTAATAGGAGGGACTACGGATTATCATAGTATAGTAGAGAACAGGGTTACGAGGGAGTAACATAAGTTTAGGATCACTAGAGTTCAACTCACGTCGCACTCTGGGTGGCTAAGCGGGTTAATCGAATTAGGGCTGATTAATGGAACTTTCGGTGTGTCACCGGAACAGTTAATCAGGGATCCGGTTGGAGTTAGAGATCCCGAACCCTGAAGGTTCCACTATGTCGTTGCGTATAGGAATTATTCCCCGACCTAGTTGGATATGTTGGATGTGAAGTAGCACGATGGAATGCAAGACCGAAGCCTAAGAACCTAATTCACATATATTACGGACCATAGGGGTATTTTGATAAATACTGAAATATAGCTCGGAACACATTGAATATGGATTCGTAGAATAAGCGGAATAATTCCAGGGGCTCATAGGCGCTGACGGAACTCGATTCCGAGTAGCGCACCTCACTCAGTCTCTCTTTCAGTTTTCCACTTTTCGTAAAGGACGTTTTCGTCCAGGCTTCACGATAGACATTGGAAATCCCTAAAAACCGCCCACCTTTATCCTAATCCTACTAGGGCCGGCCCTAGCTTCCTTGAAGCCATGGAAGACCGGCCCTATAAGAGAATAGGGAGAGGGAGGGCCGGCCCTAGCTTCCTTGAAGCCATGGAAGACCGGCCCTATAAGAGAATAGGGAGAGGGAGGGCCGGCCTTAAGGTTTCCCCTCTCCTCCAAAAATCTGAACCCCCCCTTTGCCTCCTCCTTTGTGGTTTCGGCCAAGGAAAATAGAGGAAGAAGAAGGGAGAAGAAAGATGAAGGAAGGAGAAGAAAGAAAGGAGAAAGAGGAGGAGAAAATCTCACGGCTTGCCATCGTCTTCACAACGGATTCCTCCGTCGGCTCGTAATCCCTGCACTCAGAGACGGAATTTTGAGGATTCTTCAATTCGCAAAGGACAAGGTGCTATCCGACAGTTTCCCTTGCGATTCAAGTGTGGTTCTTCATCATTCTGTCATCTTCGGATCATAGATCCATAGGGTATAATGATTCTAAACACCTAACTAGATGCATGCATGTCTTCCGTCAGAGATCGTAGTATGCCTCTAGGGTGTCCGCACATCTGTTAAGATCATAGATTTGTATGTAGATTGTTTTGTAGAATTAATTATAATGAAACATACACCGTATGATCTTTGAATCTATCTTTTGCTTCCGCTGCAACTTTGATAAGCGGATCCAATTCCAACACCTTCCATAGTCCAATACCACGGTACGTTGGGTTACCCGGCTGGCACTTGAGTGGCATGCAATCCCTACAAGTTATCTGACGTCCAGTGTTGGATGGGTGCGTTTTGATGAGTCAATCTATCTACACAATTAACCCAGGCCTGGTGGTTATTAGTATGACTGACGATGTTCCGGATGCTAGACATAGCACCAGAAGGTGTGTGGTGTTATAGATGACAAGTCATCAAATCCTAGTCAGATGCACTACACCAAAACAGACAATTTGTAACGATCAATTAGTAACGGTTGTTACAAAAAGTGTTACTAATATCTGTAACTCCATATTCCTAACGGTTTTTTTGTGTTACTAAACATATTTATAACAGTTGGCTGTGTTACTAAATCCTGATTTTGGTGTAGTGATGATCAATCGGGATCTAACGGGGCTCCCCACCGCCCAAGTTATATCATGACACTAGTAATAGAAAGGACTAAGGATTATCATAGTATAGTAGAGAACAGAGTTACGAGGGAGTAACATAAGTTTAGGATCACTAGAGTCCAACTCGCGTCGCACTTTGGGTGGCTACGTGGGTTAATCGGATTAGGACTGATTAACGGAACTTTCGGTGTGTCACCAGAACAGTTGATCAGGGATCCGGTTGGAGCTAGAGATCCTAAACCCTGAAGGTTCTACCCTGTCATTGCGTATAGGAATTGTTTCCCGACCTGGTTGGATACGTTGGATGCGAAGTAGCGCGATGGAACGCAAGCCCGGAGCCTAAAAACCTAATTCACATATATTAGGGGCCATAGGGGTATTTTGGTAAATACTAAATATGGCTTAGAACATATTGAATATGGATTTTAAAAAGAGCGAAATAATTCCAAGAGCTCATAGACGATGACGGAACTCGATTCCGAGTAACGCACCTCACTCAATCTCTCTTACAGTGTTTCACTTTTCGTAAATGGCGTTTTCGTCCAGGCTTCACGATAGACATGGAGAAACCCTAAAACCGACCCCCCTCATCCCTATCCCCTTGGGGCCGGCCCTAGCTTGCGTAAAGCACTTGGGGACTAGCTCTATATAAGGATTAGAGAGAGAGGAACCGGCCCTAAGTGCCTCTCTCTCCTAAAACCCGAAGCCCCCTCTCTCCTCTCCCTCTTTGTGGTTTCGGCCAAGGAAGAGAGGAAGAAGAAAGAAGAAGAAGGAGAAAGGAAGGAGAAGGAAGAAGAAAGAAAGAGAAGGAGGAGATCTTATGGCTTGCCGTCGTCTTCGCAACGTATTCCTCCGTCAGCTCGTAGTCCTTGCACTCAGAGATAGGACTTCGATGATTCCTCCCTTCGCAAAGGACAAGGTGTCATCCGACAATTTCCTTTGCGATTCACGTGTGGTTCATCATCGTTCCGTTCTTTTCAGATCATAAATCCATAAGGTATGATGATTTTAAACACCTAACTAGATGCATGCATATCTTACGTAGATTGTAGCATGCCTCTGGGTGTCCGCACATATGCTAAGACCATAGATTTGCATAGAGATTGTTTTGTAGAATTAATTGTAATAAAACATACACCATGAGATCTTCGGATCTATCTTTTGTTTTCGCTGCGACTCTGATAATAGAATTTAATTCCAATAATTGGTATCAGAGCATGCTTTGGTGGAGGTTTCATGTATGAATTCGTGAAAACATCATGTGAATATATGATGGTATATGTTTTCGCCGGAGTTCGGCGTAGATCATGCTATTGATTGTGCTATATATCGTCTCTTTGCAGGTGTCGCACTGAATAATAATATATGATTGCATGCCTCCGGGGGTCGGACCCCTGATTTAATTTTTGCATTGATTATTATTGTGTTTGTGGATTTTAAGGCTCTAGATGGGCGGGGTTGGAGGTTGACCACCCTCGGTTCCCTAGCTATGTTTTGTAGGATTGTTTCTTTTCTTTCTAACGAAATTATACACGAACGAGCACTTGCTCGGAGCTTGTTAGTTTTTCAGTCACAGGAAGAAGGAGATGATACATCCATGGTTCGGGCAAGTGGTACCATGGAGGGCAAAGACCCGGCAAAAGCGTTCACATTGGCGATGATCGGGATCATCATTGGGAGATCGTGCAGAACGGAAGAACAAGATATCTTGGCTGTGCTATTCAGGTTCAGAGGTCGGACCCTAGACTTGATTCAGTTTGGATGCCTTTTCTGTTGTTCTCTGTACTTAGTGTTTAGAGAACCCCGATGATAATTTAATTATCTATCTTGCTTGTGAGTTAGTCTCTAGATTAGGCTTAGGGTTAGTACTTAGCTTATGGATTCATCAGTGTCTCTATATAGTTCTAACACGTGCGAATCCAGTGGCTAATTAAAAGGAAAGGTGGTAACCGCCCTCGTGGTAGTTCAGGTAGCCAAGTACTGTGCGTCGAGATAGACGCAGTGTTAGATTTGTTTAGAGATAACTAATATCCCCATAAGAAGTATGATAACCTTAGTGGGATGTCATTTCCCTACATAGTCCTAGCGACCAAGTTAGGTTAGGATTCCACTAAGTGATACCCGTTTCTAGTTGACGTTTGATGGTAGTGTGAATTCATCATGATTTGGTTATGACACTATTAGGTTAAGGTCCGACAGAGGTTGTCGGATATCCCTATTTGGTCAGTATCGAAACCTATAATGAAATAAGGTTTACTATGATATCAGGCATCAAATTATGAACGAGGCGTCATTCTAGCGGGAGTCCTTTCCATGTTGACCTTAGGCTAGGCTCTAGATCTTAGGATTATAGGCAAACTAGTAAAGTATCGGGATCCTTGGAATCTTTGTAATATGATCCTTGCAAGAAAGGTGGAAGCCGAGTATTCATGGTAGGGACTATGATATTTTTCCAATGATACTAATGCTTTGCGGGAAGGTTTGTAATCCCAGTGGGAGCGCGGTAGTCCAGGGTCTAGGTCTAGGAGGTCGTGACCTTTCTAGATATGCATAAAACCTCATAAAGAAGGGATATGTAAGAGGTTCCCTCCAAAGGGGAGCCCTGGCCTCCACAATCAATCGGCTAAGGGTCTGGGTGGGAGGTACGCAGTTCGATATTCCTACCGGGTAAGAGCTGTGTTTCCTTCAATGCTGGTTCGCCTAGTGGTTTACTTCGGGACATGGAGGATGCCGGTGGCAGTGGGTGATGATTTTTTTCTGCACCGCGGGAGCCTATGAACCCCCCTACTGACACCACCTAGATTTGTGGGAAGCATTCGAAAGCTTGTGTAAACCCGTCGTTGCTACGCATGGCGGGTCATATAAAGCTGGCCAAAAGGAGACTGGGAGGTCTTTCAGTTTGCCATGGATAATTCTGATGAATACTAGGTCGTAAACACCCCATTGGTAAAAGCAGTTGCATGCTCTTACCGAGATGCTGTCTCTAATTCAAGGTCGATAGTCTCAGTACTCGAGCCCAGAAAATTTAGATTCCTGGATGTCTCCACTTAAGGTGGGGAAGGCATAGCAGCTGGAGTAAAGATTATCTAATTTTAAATTCTATAAAATAGATTGTAGTAGACCCTAATTTTTGCTTTAAACCATTGTTTACAGAAATTATGACTAAGCTCGACCCCCTTGCCTCTATTATTAATAATAACAAACTTACAGGACCAAACTATGAGGACTGGAAGCGTAACCTAATGCTCGTCCTAAGGGTTGGCAAACACTCCATTGCCCTAAGTACCCCTCAATCGGCCATGCCGGGACCAAGTGCTACTGAGGTCAAATTGAAGGAATGGAAAGACTAGATAGATGCTGATGAGATATGCAAGTGCTACATAGTGGCATCCTTGCAGACCGTTATTCAGAAGCAAGTCGAAGACATGGCCTTCGCTTCAGACATGATGCTCTATTTAAAGGAAATGTTCGAGGGTCGACGTCGGGTAACTTGTTACCTGACCATCAAGAAATTGGTATCCATGAAGATGGTAGAGGGGACTTTAGTTCAGGATCATATGCTGAAATTGTTTGGCTATGTGAATAAACTTGGTTCCTTCGATGTTATCTTGGATGCAGAGATCCAGACCGATATTTTTCTTGCGTCTCTGTCAGGAACGTTTGAGGGCTTCGTTACCAACTTTAACCTTAACCGGTGGGAGATGACTAACGCAGAGCTCTTAGTGGCGCTCCAAGCGGTAGAGGATGGGATGAAGGCATGAGCCCAATCCCTGAACGTAGAGCGGAAGTCTTCTCTGAAAGCCAAAAACAAGTTTCAGAAAAGAAAGTCTAAGAAGCCCGTGAAGATGGGCCAGGTGCAGTTACAGGTTCCTAATGAGGATGGTCCGACGAATCCCAAAGAAAAATATTTCCGATGCGGCAAGAAGGGGCACTAGAAGGGTGACTGCCGTGCGGCTCCCAAGAAAGCTGAGACAGGTATATCTCAAATCCACATAGTGGAATCCTTTATAGCATCCAGTTGTTCTCTAGTCTCATGGATTGTGGTTCCACTAACCATGCTTGTAATAATTTGCAGGGGTTCAAGGAGACAAGAAAACTAGATGATAGGGAGATCATCCTCAGCATGGGAACTAAGGCCGTGGCAGAGGCTGAAGCAGTTGGAGATATCGTCTTGCAGTTTCTTGATGGAAGAAGTTTATTACTTAGAGACATACTTTAGTACCATATTTGAGATGAAACTTAATTTCTGTTTTCTTATTGAATAATGAAGGTTTTTCAGTTTTATTTGATGCTTCTGGTGTGTCAATTAAATTGAATGGTTCCTTTGTTTGTAAGGGAAAGACACATAATAGTTTCTATGTAATTAACTCCAATCATAAGCAGGATAACATAATTAAAGCCTGTTTGGTTAATTCATCTAAAAGAAAAAATCCCTCAGATAATCCAACACTCCTTTGGCATCTAAGGCTCGGACACAGCCTCAGACAAGATTCACAGGTTAGTTAAGGTAGGACTTTTAAGTCCAGATGTTTCAAAAAGTCTACCAACGTGTGAGTCTTGCCTGGAAGGCAAGATGACTAAAAGAACTTTCCGAGCCAAAGGTAGCAGATCTCAGGAAGTATTGGAGTTGGTACACACTGATGTATGTGGGCCCATATGTGTCCATGCCATAGGAGGCTTTGAGTATTTCATTACCTTCACGGATGATCACTTGAGGTTTGGATACATATACCTAATGCGGCAGAAGTCTGAATTCTTTGATAAGTTCAAGGAGTTTAGAGTTAAAGCAAAAAAACAGATGGATAAGAGTATCAAGTCTCTTCGATCGGATCGAGGAGGTGAATACCTATTGGGTGAATTTATTGGGTATCTGCGGATTTTCTGTATTAACATTAATAAAGATGACTTTGGTTATTGCTTTAATTAGAATACTATTTTGGTATATATTAATATACATATAATAAAGGATCCTAGGGAACACAGTAGGCCATTGAGGCGCATGGTAGATCCATGCTTGGGAGACCCAGTGGACCAGTTCTGTGTAGATTTAGAACCAGTTCACAGCTTTGGTGATGCCGGTTGCTTCACCGAGAATAAGCTGTTGGTAGGTAGAGGATGTGGTGAAATCTCTACCATGAGAACGTGGGATTCCCATTCACCTGATTAAGCACGATGATCGTGTTAAACAGGAACCAAGACGGTGCACACTTTAGTGATTCAGACACTGGTGCATAAATCATCTTACTATTATAAATAATATGTCCTTAACCCTGAGAGACCATGTACACTGGGCCAACCAGTTATGTAGTGCTTTGATGTACCAACGTGTGCGGACCTTCCATAGTCTAATACCACGGTACGTTGGGTTACTAGGCTGACGCTTGAGTGGCATGCAATCCCTACAGGTTATCCGACGTCCAGTATTGGATGGATGCGTTTTGATTAGTCAATCTGTCCACACAATTAACCAGACCTGGTGGTTGTCAGTATGGCTGACGACGTTCCGGATGCTAGGCATAGCATCGGAAGGTGTATGGTGTTATAGATGACAAGTCATCAAATCCTAGTCAGATGATCGATCGGGATCTGACAGTGCTCCCCACCACCCGAGTCGTATCATGACACCAGTAATAGGAGGGACTAAGGATTATCAGCGTATAGTAGAGAACATGGTTACGAGGGAGTAACAAAAGTTTAGGATCACTAAAGTTCAACTCGCGTTGCACTCTGGGTGACTACGTGAGTTAATCGGATTAGGGTTAATTAACGAAACTTTCGGTGTGTCACTGGAATAGTTAATCAGTAATCCGGTTGGAGCTAGAGATTTTGAACCGTGAAAGTTCCACCCTATCGTTGCATATAGGAATTGTTCCCCGACTTGGTTGGATACGTTGGATGCGAAGTAGCGCGATGGAACACAAGCACGGAGTCTAAGAACCTAATTCACATATGTTAGGGGCCGTAGAGGTATTTTGGCAAATACTAAAATATGGCTCAGAACATATTGAATATGAATATTAAAATAAGTAGAATAATTTCAGAAGCTCATAGGCACTAACAGAATTCGATTCCGAGTAGCGCACCTCACTCAATCTCTCTTACAGTGTTTTACTTTTTGTGAAGGGTATTTTCATCCAGGCTTCACGATAGACATGGAGAAACCCTAAAACCGACCCCCCCTCATCCCTATCCCCTTGGGGCCGGCCCTAGCTTGAGTAAATCACTTGGGGACCGGCCCTATATGAGGATTAGAGAGAGAGGGGCCGACCTAAGTGCCTCCTCTTCTAAAACCCAAACCCCCCCTCTCTCCTCTCCCTCTTTGTGGTTTCGTTCAAGGAAGAAAGAGGAAGAAGAAGGAAGAAGGACGAAGGAAGGAGAAGACAGAAGAGAGAAAGAGAAGGAGGAGATCTCATGGCTCGCCGTCGTCTTCGCAATGAATTCCTCCATCGGCTCGTAGTCCTTGCACTCAGAGATAGGACTTCGAGGATTCCTCCCTTCGTAAAGGACTAGGTGTCATCCACAGATTTCCTTGCGATTCACATACGGTTCGTCATCGTTCCGTTCTCTTCGGATCATAGATCCACAAGGTATGATGATTTTAAACACCTAACTAGATGCATGCATGTCTTCCGTAGATCGTAGTATTCCTCTAGGGTGTCCGCACATATGTTAAGATCATAGATTTGTATGTAGATTATTTTATAGAATTAATTATAATGAAACATACACCATGAGATCTTCGGATCTATCTTTTGCTTCTACTGCGACTCTGATAATAGAATTTAATTCCAACAGCTGACACTTCAGACATTAATGCATCAGACACTGTATCACATAGGCACTCTGTACCACCACCTCATCGCAGTGGGAGAAACATCAAAGCTCCTGACAGATACTATGGAGAAACCTTGTTGGTTGATTCAGAGGATCAGGAGGATGATCCACTAAGCTATGAAGAGGAAGTGGGAGCTTCTGACTGCTATGACTGGCAAAAGGCCATGGAGGCAGAAATCGCATCAATGTCCTATAATGTTGTTTGGACTCTTGTTATATTAGCATCCAATATTAAACCTATTAGGTGTATAAAAAAAAAAAATATGATTGTTCCGTTGAGACTTATAAAACTAGATTAGTTGTCAAGGGTTATACCCAGAGAGAAGGGATCGATTTTGATGAAACATTCTCGCCGGTAGCTATGATAAAGTCTATTCGGATTCTTCTATCCATTGTAGCCCATTACAACTGGAAGATTCGATAAATGGATGTCAAGACAGCATTCCTTAATAGGTATTTGAAAGAAGACATATATATGATGCAGCCACCAAGTTTTAAGTCAAAGGGTCAGGAACATCTAGTTTGCAAGCTGTAGAAGTCCAATTATGGACTAAAGTAAGCATCTAGAAGTTGAAATATTCATTTTGATCAGGCAGTCCAGTTGTATGGATTTACTCAAAATAAGGAAGAACCGTGTGTGTACAAGAGGAGTGATAGAACTATAGTAGTGTATTTGATACTTTACATAGATGATATTCTACTCATTGGGAATGATGTGGGAACATTGTCAATGGTAAAGGTCTGGTTGTCAACACAGTTCGATATGAAAGACCTAGGTGAAGCGAGTTATGTTTTGGGGATCAAGGTAACATGAGATCGCCAGAACAGAGTTCTCTCGCTGTCACAGGTCGCGTACATAGATAAGATTATGACTAGATTTGATATGCAAAACTCCAAGAAGGGTTTTGTGCTATTCCGACATGCATGAAACTGTCTAAGGATCAAGGTCCTAAGACACCTGAAGAGAGAGTGGAAATACAAAAAGTACCTTATGCTTCAGCAGTGGGTAGCCTAATATATACTATCCATTGTATAAGGCTAGACATCTGCTTCACAGTAGGCATGATGGGTCGGTTTCAATCGAATCCAGGGAAGTGTATAGTCAAGTACCTTTGTCGGACGAGGGACTATGAGTTGGTTTACAGTGCACAGGAACTGACGCTGATTGGATACACAAACTCTAACTTTATGTCAGATTTGGAATTCAGAAAATTGACATAAGGATTTGTATTCATGTTAAGTCGAGCAGTAGTTAGTTGGTAGAGTGTGAAGCAGAAATGCATCACAGACTCTACCACAGAGGCTAAGTACGTTGCAGCGTGCGAGGTAGCTAAGGAGGTGGTATGGATCAAGAAATTCCTTATGGACTTGGGGTGTGCACCAGAGGTCCAGTTGCCTAT
Source organism: Chamaelirium japonicum (assembly GCA_947650365.1). NCBI lineage: Eukaryota > Viridiplantae > Streptophyta > Magnoliopsida > Liliales > Melanthiaceae > Chamaelirium > Chamaelirium japonicum. Next base: position 66,361,545 of record OX393558.1, on the reverse strand, counting down.
TGTGCTTTATTGCGATAATAATAAAGCGGTTGCACAAGCCAAGGAGACAAGGAATCACTAGAAGGGGAAGTACATCGAGCGCAAGTTCCACTTGATTCAGCAGTTTCAAAAGTAATAGCGAGTAGCGGTGACACAGATTGCATCTACAGATAATATTGCTGATCATTTCACAAAGGCGATACCTACCAAGGCATTCGAGCGACATATGGATGCAATGGGAGTCAAAACTACTTTGCTAAACTAGACCAAGTGGGAGATTGTTCGAATTGGTGTGTTATAAGCTTGTAAAACTTTAAGTTTTAATCTAATAATAAAGGATGGATGTTATTATATCAGATGCATGTTGGTACGTAATATAATTACATATTCTTGTCAGAACAGAGAGCCATGGTTACATGGCAGTTCACTGAGTTGAAAACTAAGTGAATAGGTCCTATGTAACCTAAATTAGTTCACAGCTATGATCAGGTTGGTTTCCTTATCATGACAAGCTATTGGCGATAACAGTGCATAGGGAGTCTTCACCATGGTCATCATTAGGCACAGTGTCTGTGGCCGAACAGAACCAACACGATGCATATATCAGTGGGCAAACGCTGGTGCACTAAGCCGTGTTTCTGTTTAGGGTAAAACGGTCCTAAACCTTGAGGAACCATGGCTGATGGGCTAACCAGTTGTGTGGTGCTTTGGCACATCAATATGTGAGGATCCAGTTGCGTGATCCAAAACCACGGTGCGCTGGGTTACCCGGCTGGCGTCATATTAGCATGCCACTCCTGCAGGTCATCCACATCCTTAAAGAATGTGTGTTCCCTGGTCTGAGTTACATTGTACCAAACCCAAGCCTGGTGGTTATCAGTTGGACTGTTGACCAGGTTCGATTACTCGACGGGGTAATCAGTGGGTATGATGTATATACAACATGGAAGGAACCAAGTCATATGAGCACTTGAGTCTGATGGTGTTCTCCACCGCTCAAGTCGACTCATGGCACCGAGTGGAGGGACAACGTGTTTACCATTACTAAGCGAAGAGCAGGGGTATGTGAGAGAATATAATAAGTCCGGGGTGAATAGAGTGCAGCCTACGTCGCACTCTGGGTGGCTACACAGGTTAACTCAGACTCAGAGGGTCGATAGTACACTCGGGTAGTGTGCTGACCGAGTCCGAGTTGGAAGCTATGAACCCTGGTCCCTGAAGGTTCCATCTTATCCACGCTTTGCATGATTCTTGAACCATCTCCTCGATTTATGAGGCAAATTATTTAGTCCAAAGGAAATACACTCCATGTGTGCTTTGCACTAGTTCACGGTGGTTGCGTATGCACGTGTGTGCACTAGGATATAAATCCGGAATAGTGCGGAGACATGCTAGGTTATAACCTAACTCTAATGATGTTCGTACATGGGTGTGATGCACCGGTACGTGTTGCGAGTTAACCAGATGACTTTACTAGGGGCACCCTAGATGTTCACTAAGGGCACCTCATTAATAGTGAAAGCACTAGTCATAATTCACTCGGGCGTGTCATGCAAGTTCTCAATACGAAGGGCAACCAACTAGAGGTGTGGGGGTGCCTTGGCAAACCAAGGGCACCACCATACACTAGGGTGGCCGGCCCCACATGAGGACAAGGTATGGCCGCCCCCCTTGTTTCTAGGGTTTGCAGTTGCAAACTTCAAGGAGAAGGGGGGCCAGGTTTGGGGGTTTGACCAAAAGGGGGGGCGGCCTCTAGGTAGCATAGGGAGCCGAGCTTTACATGGAAAAGAGGGGGGGAGAGAGAAAGAAGCAAGGACCGGCCCTAGCTTTAAGGGGTTGCTAGAGGCCGACCCCTATATGAGAACAAGGAAGGGGGGCCGGCCCCTCCCTCTTGAAAAAAGCCCTGGCCGAACCCCCCCCCCTCTCTCTCTCTCTCAAGCTCTCTTCTCTCTCGTCTCCTCCCCCGTGTGCGGTCTCGGACTTCATCCTCACATGACGAATCAAAGACAGAGAAGGGTCGTTCATCGGAGGCACTCAGAGATCCGATAGTGACGTTTCGTGCAACGTGTGAGATCGCGTGAACAAAGAAGGCTTCATCCTCTCCCATATCATTGTACATCTTCGTGGGAGTTCTTCCGTCTCTATCGACAAAGAAGACAATCATCCGTGATTAAAATATCCGCACGAAGGTATGCATCATTCTAACTCGTAATCTAGCGTACTCTTAGATTGCATGTATGCTAGATATTCGATTCACTAGATTGACCTTAGGGTGTTCGTCTCCCGTGTACATATGTGCACACATATTAGTTTCGTGAAAGTTTTATCGTGTAACGTGTACCACGCACAGTCTTTTGATCGGCAAATCGCTTCCGTTGCAGGTCTCTACCATAGGATTTTTTCAACAGTGGGTGTAGCACCGATCTTCATGCGACAGTTGTGGCGTCGGCTTTGTTTTTCTCCTAGCTTTCTTCTCCGTGTACGAAGTCGAAGCTTTCTTCTCCGTGTACGGAGTCGAAGCTTTGATATCTTATGCAATGTATTCACGTTGATGATGACTTTTGTGGGCTAAGCCATTCCCGTGGGATACGCGTCTATGCCTCGTGAAGCCTTGAGTCGTCAAAAGCGAGCCTTCTTCTTTGTAGAGCCTTCACGTCTCTAGCTTGTGACCTTTGAAGTCATCCCCCTACCCCTCTATTTATAAGCGAATGGGGGATGAGAGAGATATTGAAAGATTTATTTGAATCCATTGTTTATCTCTCCCTATAACCATTGGGATTTATCTTCCCCTTTTTAGAAAAAACAACATTTATCCGTTTCCTTTTTTGTAATATGCGGTTATGGACTAGATATGGCTCAATCTTTTAAGATATGAGTCATCTTTGCACATTTAATCAATGGCGACACGACTTCTCATCTTGTCTGTCAGATCGAGGGATCGACGTAGATCAACTGTTTGTGTAGACATCCATGCTACCTCTTCCCACGCATGGTGGTTGTTTTCCTTTCCTTTCATTTTCTTTTCTTTTTCCTTTTTTTCTTTTTTTTTTTATTCTTTTTGGCCGGTCACACCTCCCTATAGGGAGGGGCCATGGGTTTGCATGAAGGCGCCGATGGGCCCCACTTTCGAGTGGGCCCATTTGGCCCCCTTTTTGGGCTTGGGTGAATACGGTGGGTCCCATTTGCATGGGGTAGGCACACAGGTGTTCATCCAAGTCGGGTTTGGCCCTTTTTCTTTGTAGGTGGTTGTGCATGGGCTAGGCTTCGTGTGCGGGCTGTTGTGCGTAGGCCGAGTTTTACATGTGGGTTAATTTCGATGCCCACAATGGCACATGGATAGGTTGATTTTTTTTTTTTCTGTAAATATGTTGCTCCTAGTAATCTTCATGCTACAAATAGCCGGAAACCTCTTATTGTTTTTTGCATTACTTTTATGACCCTCTATAAGTGTGATACCACCGCACATTCATATTTTGATTTTTTTTTTTTTTTTGACAAAAATACACCCAACAATGCATTTTACTTTTGGTGAAGCAATACGGTCAACGCAAGAATGCTAGGTTCGAAGCAAATATCTTGTGTGTTCACCTTGATGTTGCATTTGGCGAAGCACTATGACTAACACAAAGTTCAACACAAATATCTTGCATTGACCTTATTGTTCAACGAAGCAATATGGCCAACACAAGGTCCGACACAAATATCTTGCGTCAAAAAACAAATTCATCTTTCTCAACGGAAGATCTTTGTGTTGACCTTGCATTGATCTTACAGTTGCTTGGGGGGGTCGTCAAGAGTTTGATTTTCTATTGTTTCTTGATGGTCATTGGAAACCCCACTACTTGCATTCCTCGTTACCGTGAAACTCTTGTTAGAAGTTGTTAGAAGTTGCTCTGCCCGAACTTGAACTGACCCGATGTCCTAAACTTGTCTGGTTTGCTCGAAGTTTCATTTAAGTTGATTTTCGGCATAATTACATGCTAAACAGAGCAGGCTCTCCAAAACTCTCAGAAGATTATCTTTCCCAACCAAACCATAGAAAAATTTGCATCTTATTCCAACCAAAACATGAACCACACATATACATTGAGATCTTTGGTTCCATGTGATCATATATATTTACTATTCAAAGCCAATGGGTCGCAGCTTCGGAAAAATTATACACACTCAATAATGGTAGCCCTACATATGTCACTCCTCTAACAATATATTTTCATTTTCATTTCATTTCTTTTCTTTTTTTCTTTTCTTTTTTTTTTCTTTTTTTTTTTTGGCCGGCCACACCTCCATATGGGGAGGGGCCATGGTTTTGCATGAAGGTGCTGGTGGGCCCACTTTCGGGTGGGCCCGTTCGGTCTCCTTTTTGGGCTTGAGTGAGCATGGTGGGTCCCATTTACATGGGCTAGGCCCACAAGTGTCCATTCGAGTCGGGTTTGGTCCTTTTCCTTTGCGGGCGGCTATGCATGGGCTGGGCTTCGTGTGCGGGCTGTTGTGCGTGGACCGGGGTTTACATGTGGGCTAATTTCGATGCCCACAATGGCACATGGATAGGTTGATTTTTTTTTCTTTCTGTAAATGTGTTGCTCCTAGTAATCTCCATGCTACAAATAGCCGGAAACCCCTTATTGCTTTTTGCATTACTTTTATGACCTCTATAAGTGTGATACCACTGCATGTTCATATTGTGATTTTTTTGGACAAAAATACGCCCAACAATGCATTTTGCTTTCGGCGAAGCAATATGGCCAACACAAGAATGCAAGGTTCAACACAAACATCTTGTGTCCGCATTGATGTTGCCTTCGGCGAAGCACTATGACTAACACAAAGTTCAACACAAATATCTTACATTGGCCTTGTTGAAGCAATATGACCAACACAAGGTCCGACGTAAATATCTTGCGTCAAAAAACAAACTCATATTTCTCAGCGCAAGATCTTTGTGTCGACCTTGCATTCATCTTACAGTTGCTTGGGGGGGTCGTCAAGAGTTTGATTTTCTATTGTTTCTTGACGGTCATCGGAAACCCCACTACTTGTGTTCATCGTTACCATGAAACTCTTGTTAGAGGTTGTCAGAAGTTGCTCTGCCCGAACTTGAACTGACCCGATCCCCTAAACTCCTCTGGTTTGCTCGAAGTTTCATGTAAGCTGATTTTCAGCATAATTATCGGCGAAACAGAGCAGGCTCTTCAAAACTCTCAGAAGATTATCTTTCCAAACCAAATTATAGAAAATTTTGCATCTTATTCCAACCAAACCATGAACCACACATATACATTGAGATCTTTGGTTCCATATGATCATATATATTTACTATTCAAAGCCAATGGGTCGCAGCTTCGGAAACATTATACACACTCAATAATGGTAGCCCTACATATGTCACTCCTCGAACAATATATATTACTCATCATACAGTAGTACAGGAGGTATAATTGAATATAATAATTAATTATACGGCCATAAATGGCGGCGATATAACCATCGGTTAAAGGATCGGTTCACCATCACTTGACGGGTTTGGCTTGAAGGGCCACGGACATGGCACGCAGGCGGCTGGCCACCTGCGTGAAGGACGGCCGATGCATGGGGTCCGGTGCCCAGCACTGTTCCATCACCCTTCGCCATTCTGGATCACATGATGCCGGCACCGGTGGCCTCAATGTGTTATTCACAATACCTCCTGCATGCATATAACAGGTCAATTAAACAGGATTTTTGTTATTCTCTCTCTCTCTCTCTCTCTCTCTCTCTCTCTCTCTCTCTCTCTCTCTCTCTCTCTCTCTCATATCACAAAACTGTCGATTCCATATCGTGAAGGTGTGCCGACTCACTCAGGAAAGAGGAAAACACTAATAATACAATGGCAGACAGGTGATAGTTGCACGAGCTAAATAGTGCCGGCACACTCGAGCACCAGCAAATAATCCAATCTCCATGAACCACAAAACAATTACATGAGCAAAATAGTCGGGTACCGCATGCGTACCTATAATAGCACCATAATGCATATTGGCGTAAGGCTCTTCACCCGTCAAAATTTCCCACATGACAATACCAAAGGAAAATACATCAACCTGCAGTACCATTATAAATTAGGATTGTATACTAGCAAATCGTTTTATGTCAATATGGCATTGGAGCGGTTCCACACAAATGATGATAGCAGAGGCTTTCAATACTTTTGAAGTAGTCAAAAGAATGGTAGAACAAAGGGAAGATTTCAATTCCAAGTAAATTGTCGACTGCAGACACTGTCAAGCATTGTTTTAAAACTCAGTACAACTCGGCCAAATCGGACTGAGTCGACTTGACTTGGCCAGATCTTGGATTGAGTTATTTGGCTGTCCCACCAAGTTAGGATGAAGCTCAGCCGAGTTGGACCGAGTTTACTAGATTCGGCTCCCTTTCAGGTCAAATCTGAGTTGCAAGTTTTTGAACACTGCTGTCAGGTGTCCAATTTCAAGAGGAATACCAATTCAAAATACTCTAGATGAAAAGGAAGAAATGGTTAAATAGGGAAGCATACCTTTTCGGACACCTTGTTGCTGCTGCCATTTAATAATTCTGGTGCCATCCATGGTAATGTTCCTCTCACACCACCGGAGACTAGGGTATTCCGTTTAATTTTTGATAAGCCAAAGTCACCCACCTGGATTAGACAAACATCAAAGCATAGTTAAAGGTTTAGTAGACATCAGTCGATTCTAAAAGTTCTAAATCCCGTTGGCGCAACAACTGCTTAGTTGCACAAAGTAAATCCCAGTTAATCAAATGGATCAGTAATTTACCTTACAAATAGGTCGTGACTGATCTTTGAGGTTCACAAGCAAGTTATCACATTTCAAATCAAAATGTACTATATTTTTGGAATGCAAATATTCCATTCCAAATGCTGCATCCATCGCGATTATGAGCCGTTTGCGACGATCGAGATACCTGTCAGCCCCATATAAAAGTGTTGGTTCTATTTGTTCGAAAGAATAGGTTCGGGATGGAGATATTGGAGGATTTACCTGTCCTTGCGTTGTAAAACATGCCTAAGAGATCCATTAACCATAAATTCCGCTACAGTTGCTAATGTACCCCCTGGTCCATCTTGTACCACCCCATAAAAAGCCACCACATTCGGATGGTGAAGCTTTGAAAGAATCTCAGCTTCTCGCCAAAATTCCGCGGTCTGAGAGGGGGAATCATTTGTTTTTTGTAGATATCAGAGGTTTAGTAGGGAAGGCAAGGCAACTATTTGATTATATATGGATACAGTGACATCTAAGATTAAACATTGTACAAAGTTTATAGAAAAGTAGGAAAGACACAGTTACGTAAGGTAATATAGGACTGCTTACCAGTCTCGCCTGCTCAGATGATCGACCTGTAAAGCAGCTCTTCTTGATTCTCTTGATAGCCACATCTGTGCCTCTCCATTTTCCATGATAGACGGTTCCAAATGTGCCCGAACCCAATTCTCTCAGTTCTTCAAGATCCTCATTCTTTATAATCTGCTAATATCTCACTTGTAAAATTATATTCACAAAAAATCACAGTGCAGAAATAAAAACAACAGTCAGGGTACATCCCTTCAACAAATTTTAAAATGCAAAAACATAATAAAAAAATCTAGCGAATAGAATACTGACTTTAGGAAGACAACAACAAACAATGTAGTAGTTTAGAGCAAAATGTATCTGCTTCCTATACTTTTCATACTCCACATACAATTTAAATGCATTTTAATTTTTCCAATAATACTCCCCAAAGGCATAACCATCAGTCCACTGATAAAACCTTCACATATGTGCCCCCACACACCCCTCCACCTAGGAAGCACGGACACTTTCTCAGGTCTCCCGTGCCCGTGTCGGACACGTGTCGGACACCGACACTCGTCGGACACGCGCCGGACACGCACCGGACACACATGTGCCGTGTCCTACGTACTTCCGAGAGCCGGACACTCGCCGGACACTCCTCGGACATTCGTCGGACACGCACCGAACACTGCGGGTTGACGGACTATTCAATATAGGGTCGGGTTACAAGCTGTGGTGATTCAGTTTTGGCTTCAACCTATCTGATCCTCTGAGGTTGCCAAAACCGAATCGCAGCCATTCTTTTGCATGCCATTTGGGCCTGAGTGTGATCATGGAACAAAAAATCGATATATTTCGCGAAATATCGTGAAATATATCGGAAAAATGAAACCCCGATACGAAATATCACCTGCAATCTCGAGCATAATTGAAAATGTCAAAATATCGAGGAATTTCGCGAAATATCGCGATATTTCCACGAAATATATCCATCTCCACGAAATATCGCGATATTTCCACGAAATATTTCCATCTCCACGAAATATCACGATATTTTATCGAAATTTCGCGAAAATTTCGAAAAATTTCGCGAAATTTATCCGAAATTCTGTAACTGACTGGTTATAAAAGGGGACTGGGGGGCCTGGTTCTCAGCAGCTTATTTACATATAATAACATTTAAGTAAAAGTCGTTTTACTTAATTTTTATTTTCTCCATTTACTTTAAGTTATTATATGTAAATAAGCAAATACCCCCCCATTTGGTTTCAATAAAAATATCAAAAAAATCAAAAAACAAAGGAATCAAAAAGTAAACTTTCAATTTTAGTAGGAGAAAACAGTTTTTATGGATTTTTATAAAATCTACATGGTGAGAAAAGTGATTAAATCAACTCCTTTTTAGCTCAAAAAATTCCACAAGATGTAGAAGTACGAGTACATCTAGAAAACCATGGTCCGTCTTAGGAAATTTTGAATGTATAAAAACTTTTCTATATAAAAACTCGTTTTTTCAGACTTAGTAAAAAAAGTGTTTCACATTTCAGCATAATTTTTGCACAATTTCAAATTTGCATAACTTTCTTGTTTTAAGTCCGCTTTCAAAATCGTTTGAAACATTATTTTAACAATCAACTAATCTTTATTTCAAAAATATTGTTATCCAAAAAAAGGATTAAAAAATATTTGAAAAATATATATCAAAACCGAACTAAATAAGATTGCACAACACTCACAGACTTAATACATTGAATACATGTTATGTGAAGCTCTACACCCCTTGATAGGGTACACATATTATGTGAGTGTTCCAAAGTGTGTATCTATACTTGGTTTATGACTATCCGGAGTTTCATTAAAAAATTCCATCAAAAAATCAATATTTCCACCATTTCTACAAAATTGCAATATTTCCACACTGTCGAAATATTTCCACGAAATATTTCCATATCCAGAAGGTCGAAATTTCCACCGAAATGGAGATTTCGAACCTTGAGTGTGATTCACTTGTCAGGATGGTTATGATGGACAGTTACGATTCAGGTTTGGCTTTAACTTATCATATCCTCTGAGGTTTCAGATAGGTTGAAGTCAAAACTGAAACACAACCGTTATTTTCCATACCATTTAGAGCTGTCTGTGATTCACCGATTGGGCTGAATGTAACTAACGATTGCGATTCAGTGTGCATTAAATTTTTATTTTAGTTGTTTTCTATGAGGTTTTTTCGGTCATTGAAATATACATGAATTGAAAACACACATAAAATATAAATTTAAAAATATAATTTTTTTTTGCCGTGTCCCCGTAGTACCCGTGTCTTCTTTCTTTAGGATTTGCCGGGTCGGCTAACCCGTGTCGTGTCGTACCCGTGTCCCAGTACCAGTGTCCCAGTACCAGTGTCAGTGCTTCTTAGCCATCCACCCACCCAATCACTGATGCACACTTGCATTATCAAGATAACGATACAGCTATTGGATTCAGATACTTCGATACATCGCAAACACAACTAAAGCCAATGATTAAGATTTGGTCACATGTCTAAAATTTTCAGCAATATAATAGATGGATATATAGTCATGTAATTAGTTTTTGTATATATTATATGGGAAAAGGGAGCATGGTCCTCCCGACTAGCCAACATGCACTTTTTAACCGGGGTTAGGGGTTGGTCAAGATGGGTTCACCCCTCCTAACAATGATCATGAAAACAAAATTGAAAAAAAAAATGTCAAATGACATTTTTAGATTAATCATAGCAAGGGGTATTTGCGGGCTACAATTTTTTGTTAAATTTGTCAGACATTGATCAGGTTGTTAAAAGTTTTTTTTTTTGAATTTTTTTTTAATCCAAATCTAAGTAGAGTGGATTGGTCATCCATTAAAAAAAATTGTTAGAAAGTACCACATAGCTAGGGTTTGAAATGAGATGAATTAAGTGTTCATCCATTGAAGGAGCAACAACCATATATATATATATATATATATATATATATATATATATATATATATATATATATATATATATATATATATATATATATATATATATACAAGGATTGTGTGAGCCTACCACACAGGCCCACACATATATACAAATGTAAAATAGTATCTCTAGACTCTAATACACACCATCAAACTTAAGGCGGATCAACAACTACGAGTTTGCACTGAAGATACTAAAAGTGTGCTGCAGTATGAGTCTTGGTGAAAAAGTCAGCAAAATAAGCTAGGTAGACAAAACAAAGGGGAGCGATAGAGTATCTGTATAGAATGACAAATAAAGTGGCAGTCAATTTCTATGTGCTTCCCGCTCATGAAAGACTAGATTGCTAGCAATCTAAATAGTGTTTTGGTTGTTGCGGTACAGCGGAGTAGACGTGTACGTAACACTAAGGCTGGAGAGACGACGAAGCCAAATGACCTCCGTAATGGGATGACGCGGTAACAGGGACGATGGTGCTTGATTTAGGATCCGAGTCTGGCACATCGAGTAGTAATGGGACCGACACATGATCTCAAATCTGAGATCCAGGAGTTGAAGATTTCAGCCAAAGCCAGTGTCCGATGGCTACAATGAGGGGAAGGGCAACACGACGCGAGAAAACCAAGGCATAAGTTTCGCACGGTTGAGAGGAAGATGAAGAGTGGATGCAGTGACCTCGCGAGACTAGATGATGAAAAAGTCTGGAGACGATCATCAACTACAATGACTAGTTGCAAAACCCTAACCTTTCTATGATACCACGATAGGGTTGGAAGAAGATGAACGGAGTGTCCACCCAATAAAGGGGCAATAGCCCAAGTACAAATACAAGGATGATGTTAGTCTACCACACACAAAGAATGTCTATAATCAACACATATATACACATGTAAAGTAGTATCTCTAACAATATATTTACAAACTTAATTATGGCTATAGTATTCATTTTCCGTTCTTTATGTATGGACTTGATGGTATGTAAAAAAGGATTGCTTTAGCCTCCCCCCTCTTTGATAATCTACCCTTACTGGCATGTTGCAACAGGATACCATAATTATAAGTGCAAAGTACAAAGTAGTATGATGCAGCCAATTGCCATGGGGCATAAACACTATTGGTGACCTACAAAAGTCCAGGGGGTGTATTATCAAAGAACGATTGTGGTATCAATCCCTAACAATTAAGTGGCATGGTGTGGCAATCAATGTCTCATAACTTGAGCAACCGACGGCCACTGGGTATAAAAGTAAGATAAGAGAAGAGGAAGGCTTAGGACTCAACGTAACAAAGTGTGAGATTTGAGCCGTAGCACTTGCAATAGAGACCAGGAACCAAGAGCGATGGAGCAGGAACAACTGAGTTATCAAGGGCTTGAGATGAAGATATCAAAGTGCTATGTGACGTATTAGTAATCCTTAAACTCCTTCCCCTCTTCCCCATTTTTCTTTTTCTTTATCGGTTAATAACTCTCCTCTAGATGCAGTAATCAAAATTCTATTGGATGGTTGTTTTGTTTCCCTAAACCTATAAACTATCTTGTGTTTTGTGCATGTAGATGCAAGGATACATATCAACCTGCTTTTTTCTTTCAGACACATAAATATGGGGTAATATTGAAACAATGACAACCCCACCAATAGCATGCACACAAGACACATCTGCAACTAAATGCACCCACATGAGACAAGCAAGCATGCACAAATATATTTATGCATCATGTATGAACTCAATATTGTCGTGGGTGGCCAACATATTTCATCATATTTGGTGGTGCCTCAACGATGTTAATTGCATTTAATTTTTCCAACTCTACGAATCAAGTGCATAACCATTGATCCATGTATGAAAATACATCAACCTAAGCAAATTTACATAGATATATTATATATATACAGATGCATCCGTTGTTTATCATTGGCCAACAGACAAGGTGATTAGGCTGCTCCACCTTCTAGGTGCTTGTTGCTTACTGTTGGTTAAGTGCGCCAAGAATGCCTGGACCTAGCAAACGCTTAATAGCTAATTAATCTCCAAGCGAGCATCATACACATAAGAAATTATATAATAGAAACACAGACAAGCTCGCCTTCACACCTTTTCTCTGAGTTAAGCTCATCTCTCTCTCTCTCTCTCTCTCTCTCTCTCTTTCTCTCTCTCTCTCTCTCTCTCTCTCTCTCTTTCTCTCTCTCTCTCTCTCTCTCTCTCTCTCTCTCTCTTCTCTCTCTCTCCAATGGTTGGAGATAATGAATCACTCTCTTAGTGACCCAACCTATTCTTATGAAAGGTCCGAGAGAGTAGGTGTCAAATTTTCTTTTTGATGAATCAGACATCCTTGGGTCAAACGATTTGATCATAGTTAGATTAGTCAAATCAACTTTTTCCTCACCTTCGAGTTCTTAGTTCGTAGTTACTGCTTTTATTTAATGATCAATGGACCAATCAATATCCTATTCCTCCCGTCCCACCATTAGTAGGAATCTCTTTTCTCACAAACAACGACATCATATACGGTTCCCTCCAGTGAATCTCTATTATTTCTGGAAAAAAAAAAGGAGCGGTTTTCTATCTTCTCAGCTTCTTCTCGAACCGAGAGTGGATAGAAAGTGGAAAATCTTGCCCTTTTTTCTCTCAATAGGTTTTCGCCGACCCAAGCTTCCTATGTTCGAGGTTGAGGACCATAATCACTAAGCAAGATATGCTTTCCCCTTTCATGCTTTAAGCTCCTTCCTCTATCAAGTACTCAAATGAGAATTTTAAAAAACCGAAGTACCTCCTATAGAGGCTTTAACCATATTTTTTTTTGGTTGCAGATGAAAAACTCTCCACTATCAACACAAGTGAGGCCCCCTCTTTTTGCTCTAGATACGAATAATACTCCCGCTTTCTCTTCAGATGATGATCGACCTACACTACATTTCTTACTTTCGAGCTTCCAACATCTTTGTGCAAACATACAGAGGAGCTTAAATTAAGCAATGATCAACTTCGCTCAATTTAGTAAACAAAATTTATTGAATAGTTAGCGATAACTAATACAATATGTCAATACTAGCACCATTAACTCTTTTTTTAAGTTATAAAATTTCCTCTTAAGCCTTGATCATATCCCCGTCTTCTTATGTAATTTCAATCATGAGTAAGTGAGTAACAAAAGTTAGTTGGGAGTATGCCCTTAAACAAGTTGAGTTCATATTAGGACACATATAGGACTTGTACCCAAAGTCATTCCTCAATTCAGACAGGGATCCAAATTTGTGCACTAGTAAGGTTCCATTTGGCTTTGGGTTGACGATTTGGATGTAAATTAGGTATACGCTATGTTGGGTTGTCTCTTGATTGTTCGCATTGCTCCCTTTGGACTGACTCAACTTTAATTACCAAATTATTCATTTTCAACAAATAAAATACAAATCTCTATATTTGTTTTTCATGGTATGGAAACACTTTCTTTTACACATACATGTAGGATAAGGTGATGCACATAACTAGGTTTATGTATGTCAACATCTGGTCGTTGATGTATATAGATTGATGACTCAAATTAGATAATGAACACTAAACTAAATTGAGACGGTTACACATAATTTCATATACCATGCAACGAACCTAGATTTCATTGTTTAGTATTATCAATTCATCAAACTTGCAGTGTTTAGTTTCAAGAAATGCAATACTTATTGAAAATCCATCTCTTTCTTTACTGGCAAGCAAGTCTGATTTATGAAGAGGTGATTGATGAGCTTTAAGTACACACCATAGGCTTTCAATTGTAGATACTTACCTTTATAAGCTATCAGGTGCTGCCACAGTACGGATATTGTGGCATGTTCCCACTATTCTCCCGACATTACATGTTAAGTAATCAAATTGGTGGTTTCAGATTTTTGTTGAATTAAATAAGAATTCGAGATTGGGTCTCCAAATTTGAACACCATTACTTGCAAACAATTAAGTTAATGTGTTATTGGGAATGGGTATCATCTATAACCCTCGATGGGTAGGAGCAAGGATTAAACTACCACGTATTGTGCCAGTGGTGATAAGGGCCAATAAGCTTGCAACTGAATATGTATGACATGATATGATATTAAGAGTCACTAGAATCTTTAGGAGAGGAGAGAAAGGAAGAACGACCACATGTATTTACATATATGCTTAAGCATATATATCTATATATACTTAAATAACCTGCTTAAAGATTCGAACTCAATGTACCAGCATAATATACTAGGTGGTCATCTACTAAGCAATTGTGATCACGCATATGATGCACATGAAAAGTGGTGATTACTTGTTTCAAGATGGATGGTATCGCAACAGAGATAGGGGATTTAGTTGATAGTCGTAATCATATATGTTTGATACAATGCACGTGAATGATTGTAATTGTGTGGTGAACAAACAATAAGAGGGAAGACAAGATCTAGTTTACATATCATACATGCAATGAAGGTGAATGATTGTTATCTCTTGTTAGCATATGGATGCCACTTGTTTCTGTTTCAGTGAAGAGTGATCTTCATCATAGACGCAGTTTTGTGGACCACGTCCTCATGAACATTCATTTATTTGTTTTAAGCATGTGCAGTTGTTGAATTCATAAAGCATGAATTACAGGATAGATAGTGACAAGTAGATATAGCAATAAGGCTCATTTTCATAAAATTATAGTTCATTAGACAGATGATTGCAAATTTAAAGTTACCACAGGACTTCTATAATTCAAAGCTTATAATTCTCAATTATTTAAGAAATTTACTTATTTATTTAAATTTTATGGAGTTGTAAATTCCATAAATGTGATGTTAAGGATAGAAAATTAAATTCAAATATAGAAAATTTATAAATGTGATGTTAAGGATAGAACATTTTACACAGGTCATTTTGCATTTTTGGTAATTGCCAGGGGATTTTCCACACAATTATGTAAGGGACTACTTGTTATTGTAAGACATGGTTTGATGGTTTATGTTTATGGTTATAGTGTCTATTCACTTTAACTTCAAAATGAAGTGGTCGACCAACTATATTTAGGTTTTAATTCAAATACAGGTGGTATAATTAGTTTTAAGAGGTTTGGGTGGTTTTAGGTTATGGGGATGTTATGCCTTAATGAATTTATATCCAAGTATCATGATGTAATAAACTCACTTGAGCTTTTATTTGAAGTCCAACCCACCTGACCCCACTACCCTCCCCCTCATCCCCAACCCCACTCTTCTTTTCCATTATACAAGTATTTGGGGCTGACCATAAGTAACGGAACCTCCAACCTCGAGACTTCTTATTCTTAGTTTTATTTTATTTTCATAATCTGTTTTCCCTACTCTCTTCTCCCACAGGTCAAATTCTCTCTTCTTCTTTAATTCATCTCTCTTGGATTTGATCTTCATATAAAAAGTATCTAGGGTTTTCCCTTCTATAAGGTATCCATATGTTGGTTCAGTCTGTGGGTATGGTTCAATATATTACAAGTTGTTGAAGAATGATCATTGTATGAAGGCTCATGTTGTGAATGTTGGATCATAACTTATGAAGGCGTTCCCTTGTTCAACCCTCTCGTGTTGCTCCTAGTTTAAGTTGAAGAGAAGTCACTCATTTGTTTCAGATTTAGGAGATATCATCTCTTTTCCATCATGGATGAAAAGGATCCACTAGGATTATTGCTAATATATTTGAATTACTTGGAGTTCAATTATTCTCTACTCAAATAAATGGGGAAAGTTGCAATGGGCTAAGTTTATTAACGTTTTTCGCAAGGCTAAGAAAAACTAGATTTTCTGGAAATGAAAAAACTTAGAGGAGATATCTAATAACTATAAGGAGTGGAGTGGATGCAAGCTATGATCTGTAGACACGGACACGGGTATCGAGTGTCGACATGGGCACGGGAGTCGGACACGGCAACATCATAAAAGATGGATACGGAGACACGTGGGTGTGTGTGTGTGTATATATATATATATATACACACCAACAAAATTATGAAATTGATATAAATTAAAAATTCCTACCCCTTCGGAATTCGACTCCTACACAATCTACCATTTTCCTCTATTCACCCAATTGGAGAAGGAAGAGACTCGCAACATTCGGTTTAATAACATGGAGCGATAGTATCGTGCCGTGTCGACACGGGTGGACACGGGAATCCGTGTCGACACGGGTTGACATGGCTCTGAGGGCTCAATTAGAGGTGTCCCCCATGGCCCCATATCATAGGATGCAAGATAGTTCCCAAATAATGCCTTGTCTATGGAATACCAAGCAACCATCTATGGTGCCATGTTATGCTTCGTGACCCGACCAAGAAATTTTCTCTCTTCAACAAGGAGATAATCTTTGGTAAATACTAGTCTATATCCAGAGAATTTTGAGAAGAACTAAGAATCTATCAGCCATGAACCACTGACCGAGAGGTTTAAACGAGAGCAAAGAAAGGAAGTTTGAGTGCAAATTCCTATCTGGATTTTAGTCTGAACACAAACCTATTCGGACACAAATCTTGGGAGTCCATGAAATTCCCACGAATGAGTATATGCTAGAATATAGAGAAACATCCCGAGTAGGTCTTTACCAAGGGATAAGAGTGAAAACTATCCCTTCATATTCCTTCTTGTATGAATGAACTCATGTATGATGTAATTGATGAAAAGATGTTGTGGAAGACTCTTGAGAGTTCGTTTATGATGTGGAAGATTCTTGAGAGTTTGTATATGATGGTCTCTAAAAAATAAGCTTTAGCTAAATCACGGACTTAACTCTGCACACTTCAGAAGAAGAATCAAATCTAGTGGATCATATCCCTACTGTCAATCAGATAATCAATCAATTTTCAAATAGATGAATAGATGATGCCTCTTTCGGCATGACCCCCATCATACAAGCACTTGGCAACTACATCACTCTAGGGAAAAGAGATCGATAACATTACAAGAGGTGGTCACTCTGCTTCTTTCTAATGAGATGATAAATAGGCCAAGCAACAAGGATTTCCACACAAAAGAACAAGTGGAAGTCTGATTTTTATTAAGACCAACAAAGACAACAAAAGAGATTCTAAATCTGGGAGAAAGAAGTTTGAATCCAAATCACACGACATACAGAGAAACATTCAAGTCCTATCCCATACGGTAACCAAGGACAACTAAAGAGAAACCATAAGGACTACTTGGGGAACAAAAAAAAATCTCTCAACCAAGTGAATGTTGTAGCTTATGATTCGATAGGCCAAGCAACAAGGATTTCCACACAGAAGAACAAGTGGAAGTCTGATTTTTATTAAGACCAACAAAGACAGAACAAAAGAGGTTCTAAATCTGGGAGAAAGAAGTTCGAATCCAAATCACACGACATACAGAGAAATATTCAAGTCCTATCCCATACGGTAGTAACCAAGGACAACTAAAGAGAAACCATAAGGACTACTTGGAGAACAAAAAAAAATCTCTCAACCAAGTGAATGTTGTAGCTTATGATTCGAAAAATAATGGCACAAATGTTTAGGCAATAATCTCAGATGATGATCATCTTGTTGATACTTGGCTACCAAATTTGGTTCATCATCGTCCAAGGCGGCTACCAGCCTGGCAACAACCCATTTAAGATTTGTACCAAAATCAAACAGACAACTTGACACCATAGGAGCATGTGTAAAGAAACTGAAAAAGTGAAATGCCAGTTGGCAAGTAGGTAGTACCTTGTTGGTTATGCAATTCAAGTTCATGCAACAAGAAAGCTATACAAAATCTCATGTCATAACAAATAAAGCTACAAGCAAATTCGCCTTGTATTTCATCAGGAAATCAATAATTTAATAAAATGGGAATAAAATCACAATCATACCCATCTATCCTTGACTCCTTGTTCCACCTGTTTGGGGCCCGACTTGACGATACTACTGGTCATTCAATTAAGTGTTACCTCTGTTTTCGGTAGAAGCATTTTCACATCTTTTTTGACAACTTCTATCAATGTTGGTTTGGGCTTCCCCTCTTTCTCAACCCCTATATAATAATTTGTGATCCTCTCCTTACTAGGGTTGCCTTTGGTCTCTGTTGTACATGCATAAATTAATATATTTTCTATCACTTTGTCCACAGTTGGTGCAACTTCTACATTTCCTACAATACAATCAATCTTCACCTTATCCTAATTTCACCCGACATCCACCTCGACAACATCATATTTGCTACGCTCATCTTGTGTGTTTGATCCCTCTTTATTATCGAACATTCAGAACTATACAACACTGATGGCTTGAATATAGATATGTAAAACTTACTCTTTTGTCTTCAAGGGATGCATCATTACATAACACCACTGAAACTCCTTTCCACTTCATCCAACCAATTGGATATATCTCCATCAGTTGCTCCATTCTTTTGTATAATAGATCCAAATTATCAAAAAAACAATCACATTGTTGTACTTTATGGCCATCCATTGTCAATAGGACTTCATGATCATTAGATTGATTTCTATATTCAATTAACTGAGAAGGTAGAGAATATACTCGAATGATGGAGGGGAAAACATCTCTCATTGAAAGAAGACTCACACTAGTTAATTCAGTACTCTCTCATATCCCCTTTACTACCTTGCTTCAAATTATTTAGCATCATGGCTAATTCAGAAAATTGATAAATTGAACAATCTCCTTTAGAAAGAAGTTGATGGGAACTGACTCCTAGCATCTCATGAAATGAGGAACATTTTGAAAATATGACGGATTATTAATCTGAGAGCCTTCCAAGTTGGGTAAATGGTGAAGACTCCAGAATGCCAAAAGGGACATTTGGAGGGAAACCATAAGTGCAAAATATGCCAAAAGACTCATATTTGCAAGTTTGTAGTAGAATCCCTGGTAAAATTTCTCCTTACTAGAAAGATATAATCAAAGTAAGGGATGTATACAAGTGCAGTAAAAAAAAACTTGTGCTAGGAGAATGTAGGAAACTAGGTGATGGATTTGGATGGGAGATATTCCCTTTAAAACTGTATATAGTTAATATTTAATCAACACCAAGAATAAAACTTATGCAGATTTATCTAGAAATCCAAATAAAAAAAGACTCAGAATTGACCTTCACAATTGTAGCCAAATGCTATTAACATACCCAAAAAAGGTTGGATTGCCTCCTTTGAGAGGTCTTTATAGAAAAGCCTTTTATCTATTAAAAAATTGTTAAATGGGGACATGGATGATATAAACTTTTGCGGAGTTATGTTTCCCATCTGGGCATCTATCTATTGATAATCGCCACTCAACGGTAATATAAAACAAAGAAAAATAATAGAGAAGATGAAGAAAGAACAGAGAAAGAGATGAAGGATAGAGTAAAGAAAATAAAAGAGGGTGGGAATGAAAAAGGACTAAAGGAGGAATCAAGAGACGGAGAAGGGAAGCTTCAGGGGGTGGGACCAGCAGCGAGGGGTGCATCGAGGGGGCAAGGGCGGGATTGGTGGCGACAGGGTTTTGGAGCCCTCAAAGGTTCGCTAGGGTTTCGAAACTAGAATATCAAGAGGGAGCTTACTAGAGAAAAAGAAAAGAAAGAGGCCAATGATGGATTTTGATGAGGGGAAAGGGGGGGGGGGGGGGAGCAAGGGCAAGATTGGCGGTGGTGGAGTGCCAGAGCTCTCAAAGGTCTGCTACGGTTTTGAGACCAGAGATGAACGAGAGAGACCTTACTAGATAAAAAGAAGAGAGCGGGGACGGCGGGACGCATAGCATTTTACATAAACTTTAACTGTTATAAGTTAATAACCAGACCCAATTCACCTGCAATACCATCTTACCCGAATTGCATAGTAGATGGTATATCATTGTAGCAAGAAGTATCGGGGACGTATCCGAACTTATAGTTTTCTTTAATTTTTTAGGTTACGAATACTCCCAGTCCGTATCTCGACGCATCCACTGTGTATCAGTATAGATATGAATATATGATACGGATACACAATGACAAGGGCTCTTAAAGCATCCGTGCTTCACCACCTATTGCCATATTTGCAAGATCTGATGTGGTGTTTGGAACTTTGGAGAAAAATAGCTAAGGATACTTCATGTTGCTAATCAAAAAACACTCAAGCAACTAAACTTGAACTTCCTCCCCGTCTTTAATAACCGAGACTCATTACTATAGAAACAAGTAACATCTATCAGCAGGTTCAACCAGTCTGATTCAACTGAAGTCGAATATGCTATATTATCACTATAAGAGCAAATACTTTCAAATGCTTGATCACAAACAATACCGCTATTGTTCATGCAGGTTCAAATGCTTGATCACAGACAAGCATCATACCTGCAAGTGATTGATATCAAAATCTCCCAAGGAAGTGTCAATAGCTGACCAACCAACTTCGGCAATTTCAAATTTCAATTCCTATAAGGTATCAACGGATTTAGAGAATCTTTCTTACAAGGTATAGGATTTAGTAAAAAAAATAATACCATTAACTATGCTGCAGGAAAGAAAAATACCTCATACTCTGAGACAGGAGTCCTTAGGTTCTCCCCTACCTTTATATAAGGATTCTCGACCAGCAAACCTTCACCACTCTGGTCCACTAAGTGCGGATGAGTTACCTGTGATGTTATATAACCTGGATGCAAAATGTCAGCACCGTCTTCAATGGCGCCAGATGATTCTTTTTGCATTTCTTCATCAAAATCAATTTGGGAATCCATGTGATGCAAATCAACCCCCTCATTCTCTAAACGAGATACCTGGTATGGCATAGGAACCCCCTCTTCAACCTTTGTAAGTGGAGAAGAGTAACCAATGTGGTCTTGATCCATAAGAGAAACATCTTTACGTGCAAACTCATCTTGAGCCAAATTTCTGAAGAAAGACCACCGTTTAGGATCATGGTTTTGCATGTTCAAGCTGAGACCGGTATCATCTTTGAGCAGGGGATTAACACTTTTCAAATCCTCGGCAAGCCTAGCCTTGGAAAAGAGATCAGAAAGTAGGTCAGGAGGGAACCTGTCATTAATATCAATAAGAATATCTCTCCGCTCTGCAGTGCGAAGAGATGATTCCTCTTGAGAAACAGCTCCAGCCGTGTTCCCCACCCAATCATAAGATTGGGCATGCTCCATAGCATCATTAGAGTACATAGCCTTAGTAGTTATATCCTCCCAATCAATCTCAGGCAACATCGAAGCAGGATCGTCCTGGTGCTTAATGGCAGCTCCTATGCCCACAGATGTACATGGCAGATCAGCTGCCTCTGTTCCAGCAACAGGTGGCTCTATGACGTTAGCTTTGACCATACCTTTTCTGCCAACAATCTTTGATTTCTCTGTAGGACTGCTTGCATCAGATCCACGCTGCAACCTATCCTCCTTGACAGTGCTTCTATCGTCAACAAACGGCAATTTTGGATGGTCCAAAACAGGTTTCTGTGCTTCCCTCCCTGCTTTACAAGTCTGCTCATCAGTAATGATCTCAGTTTGCTCATATGTTGCTCGAGACACTGAATTAACTACAGCTTCCTCTGGATCATTCCTATCCCGACTAGCCAAGGGTTCACTTACAGGTTGACGAGGAAATTTTGCAGTTTCTGACCCTTCTGGAGCAGAGTTGTGGTCATATTGATTCATTTGTGTGATTGCATCTGCCAACTCTTTATATTTTTCGAATTGCATTAAACTATCCTCGATGGTTGGATTAGGGCGTGGTGGTTTTGTAGCTGTGGAAGATTTCTCAGTCTGAGAAGCCAGGTTTCCTTCAATCAAAGGATCGACAGCTTCAGCAATTGGCTCCTGAGCCATACCAGAGCTTGACTGATGTAGTAAATATTGAGAGGCAATTGAATCATCAGATTTTGATAATCGACTTAAGAATCCGGCCTGCTCCCTGGGAATCCTCTCAGAATGAAAGACTCGTGAAGGACGTGAAGGCGGATCGTTGTAGCTAAGATCAGTCATATCAGCCTCATAGTCGGAACACCCTGAAGTAAACGCTCCACCAGATGTGTAGTGGTCTTCTTCATTGAAATCACAACCATGACCAGTATTCGCAGCATCAACTGGCAATGTCCCGGGTACAGGCTCCACGTGTTTTGCATTATAGTTTGAAACTTCCGCTTGAGTACAGTCTGAAACTATACCATCAAGTTGCTGCTTGGGTACAGTAAGTTCATTTTCCAGAGATCGGATATACTCACTCTCCTTTTTCTGGGGCAAATTATCAATTGGCAACTTCCCCCCCAACACTTCTGGATCATTCATTCTGGTGCCACCAGATAGACGTTCATTCACACCATGATGAAGGGATGGTAGCTCAGGCTGTGGCTTGGGAACAGTTGTATGTCCAGCAAGAGAATATTGGGAAGCATAATCATAATCAGATGGCCCAGAAGAGGGGATCGAAAGAGTATAATCCACATTGTGAAAATTGTCAGAAGGGTAGCTAGTAGATTGTGGATAATGATCAGCTTCTACATAATGCATTCTGTGGTCCTGATATGAGAGCAAATGGGTATCATAGTCACTAGACAAACTTGCTTGCAGTGGTGAAGATAAAGCAGTTGAGGGTTCCAAATTGCCAGGCGAAGGTGCCATACGAATCCCAACTGAATCAGTTGCAACTCTACTTGGGTTGGCCTTATCAACCTCAACATTAAGTTTAAGTAACTGATCTAAGTCACTTACTGATGTGCTTGCCACGCCATGCTCACTTGAGGTGTTTCCAGCTGCCTGATCCATACCATTGACAGCAACAACATATTGAATTTCTGAATCTCCCTCCATGCTGCCAAGCCCAAAATTCATTTCATCAAAATCACCTAAAGGAAACAGAAACATTCTAAGCTTTTGTGATCCCTCACTGCCTTCTAGAACGCTGCACTCATCCATCATATTCTGCAAATCTTCATCGCAAGAAACTGATACCAATGCATCAAGATCTTCACCCGGCAGTTGATATCTGATGGTATGAGCTTGATTATATATCCTCATTGCCTTCTGAAAGAGTTCTTGCCAGGAGATGTCCCTGCTTATTCGGATGATACGTGTATCGCCTCCCACATACCTAAGCTTTCCATCACTTGGTCGGGGTAAGATTCTACCACCAAAGCTGAAAAGGACTTTCATCTTTTTTGATGCAACATCAGAAGCCCCTGAAGAAGAATACCCATGATAAGCACCTCTACTACTGCCATCACCTGAAGAAGCTCGTGGCGCTGACCTTGCTGATGCATACTGAACTTTATTTTCAAGTTCGGAAAAGTTTTTCCTTTCGAACTCCTTAATTTGACCTTTATCTCCAATTGCAATCGTCGAAACATCTGATCCACTTTCATATGTATGAGAGATACCAAGCATCCCCCTCAGATCCATATAACCCGTGGCGAAATTTTGATCTCCATATGTATTTGGGACAGAGGGCTTCCTAGAGATTGCTCGCTCTCGCATAAATTCAAGAGCAAACTCCTCACCTGTCTGAATTGAAAAATTCAGCACAGGCCTAACACCACTTGATACACTAATCTCTGGAGGTTTAGCACTGTTGTTAGTAGAACTTGATGGTCCCTGCATAAACCTTTGGCCTTCAGAGCCAAGTCCATCATTTCTGGTGTCCATTAAATCGACGTGGAACTGTTTGGAGATTTTCAACCACTCCTATTCTTATGATTTTCTCTCCACTTACTTTGATTTTAGGAGTGGATATCTGACACAGGACCACCATGTTGAATCATTCTGCGTACGGACATCCCATCTGACATTGTGTAATCAGTTGTGTGGGTTGATGGTTCAAAGGGCCATCTTCAATATGAGAGGCAAAGCAGGAAAATCTTGTTTCTTAAACAGAGACCACAAAAGAAGATATGTGGTTTTGTTGATTTGCAGTTATGATGGGCCTGATTGAAGCTTCTCGAGACGATCCACTTGACGGAAGAAAGCAGACCACAGGAATAGCTACACTGCAATACTATTGAAGCAAGATAAAGGCCAATCCATAAGCTTAGTTCAAAGATGAGCCTGCTGGAAGAGGGGCAATAATATGGGCCTTCATCAGATAAGAATGTCTAGCGAAATCATGAACAGAAGAAAAACAAGAACTAATACTATGTTAAAGTAAGCAAAGGAACCTATCTCTTTTGAACTAAGACCCACAAATGCAAGAAAATATATAATTAAATTTTCATAATATCATAAAAAGGCCCATCTCTATATAAAAGTGAAACACTGAGGTCCATGGTGGCCTAAGACATTGTTGAACTTGACTCTGTGGACACAGTCTCAAGTAACTTCTATCAGATAATAATAACTATTATTATTACTATCATAAAAATCCAAGTCTAAATCCCATCAAGATGGGGTCGACTATAAAGACGATCAACAAACAAAATTTGACCGGCCATCACCCGATGCCAACCCTCTAAGATTGATGCTGAAGACCTGTCTAAGATAACTTGACAAGAAGGGCATGCCAACTTGCCAAGAAATATAAAAGATAGTCGGCTGGTAGGGGTAGATAGTCCTACCTTGTTGGTCACTCAACATAAGCTCGTGCAACGAAAGATAAAAAAAACAATAAAGAATATAGATAGTACTGTATGCCAGATTTCACAAATAGCATAAATTTAAACATAACGTGAATAAAACCGCAACCATAGCATTATATCTTAACCCATCTAGCCTTGTTTCATCAATTTGGAGCCGGCTTTATGAATCTGTATTTGTCAACAATTCATGTTAAGTGCTATCTCCATTGTCAGAAGAAGCGTTTCTATATCTTTTCTGAAAACTTCCATCAATGTTATTTAGGTCTTCCTCTTTTTCTTGACCTCTAAATAGTAATTTGAGATCCTTCCCTTCTCGGGACAATTTCTTCCCTCTGTTGCACATGTGCATACCATCTTAATTTGTTTTCCATATTTTCCCCTCAAGTGCTGAAAATATATGTTTCCTTAAGCAATCCCTCCTAGATTTACCGCACATCTCTTTCAACATCCTCATATATGCTCGAGCTCTATTTATATCTTAACATTCTGAACCATATAACATCATTGGGCCTGACCAGTATCTCATAAATTTTACCCTTAAGCCTTAATGAGAGATGTCTATCACATAACACCTATGAAGCTCCTCTCCATTTCATCCAATCAGTATAAATTTTATTGGATATAGACTCGTCAACCTCTCATTCTTTTGTATAATAGATCCAAGGTGTAAAAATGTTCACTAGTATATCATTTAGCCATCCATTGTAAACATAGCTTCTCTATTAGTACTTCTCAATCGTAAACAATGCACTCCATAAACTCTGTTCAAATTAATTTAGTCTAGTTTATTAACACTATATTATCTGCAAATAAGTGAATAACATACACCATAGTAGTTCTTGAGTATAGCGGTAAAATCACCAATTATAAGCGCGAAAGATATGGATTTGGTGCTAACTAGGGATGCAACTTGGGTAGGTTGAACCCGACAAATACCGAACAGTGTGTGTCTGATGCCAATATGATGAAATCAAAGATCAATAACAAAGTTCAGCTTGCAATAGCAGTTAGAAAGTTTAACCAAGCCAAATGTCAGTTACAAAAGTTTCAAGTAGGTAACTAGGGATGATCTAGCAACCTAATTATTAGTACGCAAGTCAAGGTTCGGCAAAGTTCTAATAGGCTAGATCGTCTGGACATCAAGGGATCCCAGAAAACTAGAACAAGCTCCCAATATTATCAAGATTTAATAACATTTAAAGGATTTCAAATTATTGGTTTCAGGCTCAATTTGGGTTCAATATGATAATTGTTCTTGTACGGTTGGTAAGAAGCTATTTCAAGTTATTGGTCTCATGCTCAATTTAGATTCAATATGATAGTTGTTCATGTATGGTTGGTAAGAACCTATTTCAAGCCAAAAGAATTTTAAATTCAATAGATGATGCTAATTGTATAGGATTGAAAATTCAAGAAAGATCTAACCGGTATTGGGTAAATCGCAGGTCGTGAGGTCAACGCAAAAAATACTTGACAGCACAAGAATAACGAGATCGGCTCCTCGATTCAAAAATTAATGCTCGACAACTCAGAAACAGCTCGGTCCAGCAATAGAAGCAGTTGAGCAAAGGTCGAGTGCCCTCGAGGATTTTCAACCACAAGTGGGGGTGCCCTCTGTACACAATGGGTGATAAAGTCATGGGATTTAAATCCCTGGCTTCACTGGTGATCACGATTGCAGAGATGCTCGGGAGCAAAGGAGAAGGGTAGGGGTGACTGCGGTGTGGCCGGGCGGCACGTATTGGAGGTCGGGCGAGGGCTAGGCTGCACGAGCAGATGTAGGACGTGACCGGACATGATCGGAAGGGAGGGGGAAGGGGGGCGAATTGGGGCCAGGATGGCGCGGATGAAGTAGATCAAAGCTGGGAGGCACGGATCAGGCAAGGGATGCACAAATCGGGCAAGGGCGGCACCGATCGGGGGTCAAGGTGCGACTGGAGTGACCGGAGGAACCTGGCCACAGGCAAGCGAGCATGGCAGGCGTGCAGGGGGCTCCAATCTCTTTCCCTTTTCCTTCTCTTTTGATTGTTTCTGTGTATATTCTTCTCTCCTTCCTTGTTTGTACTACAATAGTGAGAAGTTAGTGATGTTGGAGATGTTTGATAACAGTGGGATGATGAAGGTATTGTGCTGATGGAGATGACAAACAGATGGGGTAATAGGGAGGGGGTGTGGGGTTTGCTGATCTCGCGTCAACGGTATCCGATCTCATGCCGGTGAACCTCTCACTCTCTCTTCTCTCATAGAGAAGCAACCAAAATCACATATTTCAGTAAGAAAATATTTCCCATTCATTAGATTTCATAAATCTTATCAATCTAGGCTAGATAAAACCACACAAAAGATAACCTTGATTCCCTTATAGATACGGATTACATCTACCAAAGGATTTAAATAAAATATATATAAAAGCAACATAACACTATAACTAAATTCCACATAATTAATTGTTTCGAAATTACTAACAAATGCAGCAAATAAATTCTAAATAAAAAACTAATAAAGCCAACGACGCATCTGTGATATGGGTTGGCCCATCAGCCATCTCCCAACCAAATCTAAAGTTCTTGTGCCGTCCTTCGTCGGTGTCAGCTATAGACGAGCGTAGTCGGTGTGGCGTCGGTGTCCCCACAAACCCTCCCGGGGTGGGAAAAACTTGTCGAGTGTGTCCCTTAGCGACTCTGGTAGTGCTCCAAGATGTCCGGATCAAATTATTGCACATCTTGTTATATGTCGAGTGCAATTAATGTGAGTTTGTGATGTATCATGTCAGTTGTCGTGTTTGTGGTGTCTGTTTGTGCGTTTTGGGGTGTACCTTATTGAATATGTTTTAAAAGTTGTGATTGTAATAGGAATGGTATAAAGAAATTACAGCCACTTCTCTCTCTCTTCTACTTCTACCTCTTCTTCTCCTCTCTTTCCAACCCTAGCTCCAACTCCTGGAGGTTGGTTGCACTCGAAGCAACCCATATCTAGCCTGCACATTACAAGCACGGTTTCAAATCCCGGCCGACAACGGTACGTATCGTTTTTAACCGATCTGAGTCAAGCAACCGGGACCGAAACAGGCCTGAACCGACCGGTACCAGACTGTACCGGACTGAACCGAGCGAGTCAGCCAGGTATCGGCCGGTACGACTCGGTACCGACCGGTTTAGGCCTACCCGACAACATTAGTGGGGGGGGGGGGGGGGGGGGGTTGGATTTTGGCTTTTTTTTTTCCTTTGGATTCCTCCCTCCATATGGCTGCACATGCAATCTCATCCATGACATGTGAGGGGGGGGGGCATTAATTATGATTTAAAATTGGGAGGGGAAGGATTTGGAGGCTATATAACCCCCCGCCCAACCTCACCACCAACACTACTACTCCTAAGTTTCTAACTCCTAAGTCATACCCACTCCACAACCCAACAATCCCATCCCTGATCCCACAAGAGAGGAAAGAAAGAGAAAAGAGAGGAGTGAAAGAAAGAGAGAAGAGAGGAAAGAATGAGAAAAGAAAAAAAGAAGAAGAGAGGAGAGAAAGAGACTAGTGAGAATGAGATGAGCTCGAGTAGTCGAGGACCTCGAGGTAACGCCGGCGACCCTCTCTTATCTCTTGAGTCTCAACTTCGAGTCTCGAGACCCTCGACCTATTCACTTCGACGAGGCGACGCCGCGACGAGCGGCACGAGCACGAGTAGGCCGAGCGGCACGAGCCACCCGAGTCGAGTCTCGACTCTCGACCTAGTCATTCAAGTCTTCGACGAGGCGACGTCGCGAGTCTTACGACGAGTAGCACGAGCACGAGCCTCACGAGTCAAGTCTCTCGACTCTAGTCTTGACCTATTCACTTCGATTCTTCGACGAGGTAACGTCGCGAGGTAAATTTCTTTAATTTTTATTCCACTTTCTCTCATTTCTCTCCTCTCCTCTCTTTGATTCTCCCTTATGTGTTTCTCTCTTCTCTTTTCTTCCTTCCTCTCGTCTTTATTTATCTCATTCCCTTTTCTTTCTTTCTCTTTCTCTTTCTTCTCTTTCTAAGATAAAAAAGAAGAGAAAGAGGATAGAAAGAAAGAAAAGAATAGAGAGGGAGAAAGTGAGAAAAAAAAAGGAAAAAGAAACAAAGAAAAGTGAAAGCGAGAAAGAGAACAAGAAGAAAGCGAGAAAGAAAGAAGCAACAAAAAAGAGAGAAAGTAAGCTAAAAATAAGAAAGGAAAGAAATAAAGAAAAGATACGAGAGAAAATATAACGAGAGAAAGAGACAAGAGGGAGAAAGTGAGAAAAAATAAACAAAGAACAAAGCAAAGTGAAGAAGATGGAATTACTTGCTCACTTCTACAGATCTGTTCACTTATGCTCACTTGCTCACGTAGATTCGACACATTTGCTACATAGAATTACTTTCTATGTAGCAAAAGTGAGCAAAGAGGTAGAATTACTTGCTACGTTACTACGTAGCAAAACTGCAAAAGTGAGTAAAGAAAAGCAAAGAACAGAGCAAAGGCCAAAGAGGTGGAATTACTTGCTCACTTCTGCAGCTTCTGCTCACTTGCTCACGTAGATTCGACACTTTTGCTATGTAGAATTACTTTCTACGTAGCAAAAGTGAGTAATTCTATTAATGGGGTGTCGAATTATTTTCTACGTACTAAAAGTGAGCAATTACTTTTTCTCATGTAGAAAACAAAGAAAGTGAGGAAAAAAACCATTATTTTCATGTAGTCATGTAATAGAAAGAAAGTGAGGAAACAAATAAAAGAAAATATTTTGTTTTTTGGTTTCCTAATGCTTATTAATTTTTTGACTTGGATAATGACACCAAAATCGAAAGAGATAGATGCTGGATGACTACATTGCAAGGCAGTAGAAGGTAACAAACGGAAGACCATATGCAACTATTGCGACCGGACCATAAATAGAGGTATCACAAGACTGAATGAGTATTTAGCGGACAAGAAAGGACAAATAACTGATTGGAAGCATGTTCCAACAGAGGTACGATCTCAATTCCAGTAATTTTTTAGAGAAGCAAGTAAAGATAAGAGTATTGTTCCTGAGCTTTCTGCTTCTAGAAGACCACCCCTTCCTAAAAGTCAGTCGATAAGAGGTTATAGAGAAACAAACATAGATGATGAAAGGTTTGATGATTCTGATTTTGAAGAGTTGCCGGAGGAGGATAGGATAATGAGAACGACAATGAGATTTTCACGTGAAAAAGTTCGTCGTCAAGAAATGGGAGAAAAAGGGGGAGACCAAAAAGGTAGATGGTCAATGAGTGGTCCTGATAGTAGTTCCTGTTTTCTTCATGATGATATTAGTGGTAGTACTGGTGGTGGACCTGGTGGTAGCAGTAGTGTTAGTGCTAGAGGAGGTAAAACTAATACTGACGGCAGTACATCTGTAGAGTTACCTATAGACGGATTTATGTTTAAGGAACGTGGCCATAAACAAACCAAATTAACAACTGGAAAAATAAAACAAACGGCTAGTAAAATAAAAAAGGCAGTGGCCAAATTTTTTCATTTCAACCATATCCCGGTTAATGCAGTCGCGTCGCCATACTTTAACACAATGTGTGACACATTGCAGTCAGTTGGGCCAGAACTTTCTCCCTCTATCCCATATGAGATTGTTGGGCTACTTTTGGATGATGAGGTCTCCGAAATAAACGATTATATTCGTAGTTTTCAAACTCCCTGGGAGGAGAAAGGTTGCACAATTATGTGCGAAGTGGCCCTGCTAGAAAATCTATAATCAAATTTTCTAGTATATTACTCAATTGGTACTGTTTTTATAAATCGATCGATGCATCAGACAAAGTAATGCGATATACCTTGCTGGACTTATGAATAATATGATCGACCAAGTTGGAGCCAATAATATTGTCAAAATAGTGACGGACAATGGCTCTAACTATAAGAAGGTCGGACAAATTATACAGAAGAAACGAAAGACTATAATTTGGACTCCTTGTACCGCATACTGCATCGACTTGATCCTAAAGAACATAGGCAAATTCGATCATATCGACGAACTCGTTAAGCAAGCTCGAAAAATAACAAAATTTATCAACAAGACTACAACCATAACTTGGTAGTTGACTTGATGAGGAAATATACCGAGAAGCGAGAGCTTCTGCGTCCAGGAATCACCTGCTTTGCCAATCACTTTATAGCATTGAAGAATATTTTTAATTAGAATGATGCTTTACGGAAAATATTTACCTCAGATTCATGGTGTCAGTCAAAATATGAATCTAATCAAGAGGGCAAAAAGGTGTAAAATATTGTTATTGAGAAAGAGCTCTGGATCGACATTGACAAAATAATAGTGTACACCCAACCTCTAGTGCAAGTGCCTCGACTGGTAGATTTAGATGAAAAGCCTGCAATGGATTAAATCTACAAAGCAATGGACAGAGCTAAAATGGCTATTCAGAAATCGACAAAGATTGGAGAAAAATTAAAAAAATTATATTTTAAGTTGATCGATAAAAGATGGGAGAAGACGCTACATCATCCATTGCATGAAGCAGGTAAATATTATCGTCAACTCGTTATTCAATAATTTCAATTTTCAACCTCATTAGTCATTAGACTCAATACTTATTTCTTTCATATTATATGATTTTACTTAAATCTCCAATACTCGTATATAATCGAAGTTTCACAACACCTTGAAATAATAATCGGCTTAAAGAGATGATCCGAACCTTGGAGTAACATAGCATCGCAAAATAAGGCGATGGAGCATATCAAAATCTTCCGCTATGCTCGTGATTCCTTTGATTCGGAAAATGCAAGAACAGCTATCTCGATCATGTAGTCAGGTAATACGTCAATAAGTTACTAACACACTTTAATTATACAATTATCCAATTGTAATCAACGAATACAAACTGAATCTGTTTTATTTTTTTTGCTAATTTCATAGCTACTTGATAAAGCATTCATGATGAAAGTGCTCCTGATTTTCAAAAGATTACTATCCGAGTATTGAGTCAGACATGTTCGGCATCGGGCTGCGAGAGAAACTGTTATACATTCTCTCTCATTCATACTAAAACTAGAAATATACTATCATCATTTAAATTAGATAAACTAGTTTTTGTACATTACAATATGAGGTTGAGGGTCCACGATCAGGGAAGATTAGAGGACCAAGGTAATAATCCAATCAATTTGGATTATATTTTCAACGACGATAACCCTCTAGCCCCTTTGTTGACGGAGAGAGAGGATCCAGTTCTTGATGGTTAAGAAAATATATAATTGGAGAAGAAGTTAGGCAAGAAGCAAAGACAAGAACAAGAGGGAATAAAGTTAAGGAGCCACAAACGAAAACTTCAACATGTCAGTCAAGCAATGCAGCAGGTACACAGCGATGCAGATGAAAGTCTTGACACTATACCTTCCGGATCTAGTGATGGTGGAGGAGAGTCACCATAATCACGACGGAGATGTCCGGGAATTAGTCACACTTCTAGTCCTGAGTCTCCTGACCATGAAGAGCATGAGAGAGCTTCTTCACCTCCCACGTACACCCGAGTCACAGGACCACCAGCCCCACCAAGTCCACCACACGATGGATTAAGGGTCGGGCCTTTTGGCACTGTTCATGAAGCTACATATGTATATACTCGTACGGATATGATCCACCACCATGTCCACTATCATCATATTACCGAGATCCTTATCAGCCAATGTTTTCAGAGCCAGAGGAATCGCAAGGAACATATGGAGATTCTTTATCCTCCTACGGGTACAGAGCCTACGGTTATGGCGTCCAAGTTTCCAACAATACTAGGACATTGGCCACTCAATCTTCGGTTATTCTAAGCCTTCCGACGAGTCTTACTACCAGCACTACTCGGCACCAACTCCAAATGAAGATGAAGCTGGTCGCAATAATAATTTATGGAACTTCTGAGATCTGAATCTTCTGATCTGAGCCAGCCAGCCAGGTAAGGTGACTAAAGGTGAGTTAATAATTTTAATATATTAATAATCCATATTCTATGAAACACGTCTGGATTCAGAAAATTATTGTATAATTTGTATTGTAAATTTGTAATAATAAAAAAAATTTCAAAACTTTAAAATGTTGTTTTATAAAACCTTTTAAAAACCTTTTTTAACTTCGTCAAGGCCGGTCCCAAGCCCGGATAAAGAAGAAGGAAAAAAGAATATAGGAAATTAGGAATTAGTAACTTCTTAGGTGTGATTGTATGAGTTGTGTGACTTGTGAACTGTGACTTGTGAGTCTTGTAGCTCAGTTAGGTCTTTATTGTCCAATCATTCACCTTGGAGAGTGGTGATTCGACAATAGTTGACAAGTTCATCAAGATTCTTAATCATACACCTTGGGGAGTGGTGCTTGTGAATCTTGATGAATAATGAATCCAAGACTCTGAAATCTGAAGCCATAAGATAAGACTCATAAGTCATAACTCATAAGTCCTAAAACTCCTAAATTCCTAACTACTAAGAGTCTAAGACTCATAACTTCATAAATCATAATTTATAAATTATAACTAATTCATAAGTCATAAGACTCATAACTCATAAGTCTTAAGACTCATAAGTTCATAACTCTAAAATCCTAATTCCTAAACCAAAGGGCCTAAAGCCCTAAATAGTCTAGAGCCCTGACCCTAAAATTCCTAACCCTAAAATTTCTAAAAGGCTAAAAGCCTAAAACTAACCCTAGCAGCCTAGCCTAAGCCCTAAGGTCCCTAAAAGGCCTAAAGACCCTAAAGTAGTCTAATATTTATTTTCTAAGTTTTTAAAAAATTTAGAATTTTTAAAGATTTTTTTTTAGTTTTTTACAATTTAAAAAAAAGGTTGGTATAGGTTCAACCGGAACAGGTACGAACCGGTTCAGCGCCGGCTGATACCGGTACCGGTATCCGAGTTTTAAACCTTGATTACAAATGGTATCAGAGTCAGCAATCCTTCGATGGATGACGACTCGCAAACCCGTTTTGCCAAGCTCGATGAAGCAGTGAAGGAGCTTAGAGAGAGCTTTTAGCAGAAGGACCAAGCCATGACGGAGATCCAATAATCCTTGCAACTTCTACATCACAAGATTGCGGCGATGGATGCCAAATACGATAAGATCTCACAATCAATAGAAGGAGGACGCGAAGAGCATTCGGGGACCCGAACGATGGCATCGTCGGAAGTCACTCCAGGTTTCAAGAGAGGTAACATTCAAGCTCGATTTGTTCGCTTAGATTTTTCGATAGACACAAGGGATCCAGCCAACTAGATATATCGATGCGAGCAATTTTTTACCTACAGTCAAACTTCATCTGATCAGAAGCTTGTGCTCGCATACTTTCACTTCGACCGACTAGCCCTACACCGATATTGTTGGCTTGAAAGAATAGATGCTATCACAAGTTAGGCGGAGCTTGTCAAAGTTGTCCATGTGTGTTTTGACCCCATCGAGTTTGAAGACCAACAGACACTATTATCCAAGACTCGACAAACCTCGACCGTCTTAAGAGTACCAAACACAGTTTGATGACTACGTGAATCAAACATAAGGGTTGAAGGAGTCAATCATGGTGAGTTGCTTCGTGGGAGGGCTGAATGATGAGATTCGCAAAAGCTTTCAAATGTTCAAGCCTACAACCTAGTCGGCGGTCTTTGGATTTGTAAGGACCAACTATCATCAATCCGGGTGGTTGTCAACGACATTCCAAAAACGACGTTCTAAACACACCAAGGGCACTACGAATTAGGGGTGCAAGTCGGGGGTTGGTTTGGGTTTGAGCTAACCTGGAACCGAACCGAACTAGTTCAATTCTACCATATTGAAACCCGAATCAACCCGACTTGGGCATAAACCTAAACCAACCCAACCCACACTAAGGTCAGGTTGGTTCGGATCGATTCTCGGGTTGGTAATTGGTAGTTGGTCTAAAGAAATAATGGCCATCGACTATTTAATAACAAGTCGGAGGTCCACGTTGGGCTTTAGGTTTTAGCCACCCATTGAGTTCTCTTGGTAGTTGATTCAACGTTAGCAAACAACTAATGTTTACTCCGGTGATAGTGTGATGTTGCCCAAAAGTCCATCCTGTGACATATATGTGGCCTAATATATATGAGTTCGATTCTAGGTTTGGGTCAGGTCTACCCAAGCCCTAACCCGAAACCGACCTATATTTAATCGGGTCCACAAAACTTAGAACCAAACCAACCCATTTAGTCAAAATACCTAAACCAACTCGACCCATTTAGATCGGGTTAGGTCGGTTCTCGGTTTTACCCGACCCCAGTTGCACCCCGACTACGAATTTCTTGTTATGTCGTTCGGCCCGTCCAACACGCCGTCCACCTTCCAAGTAGGACTGTCAATTGGGCTGGGCTAACTCAATACATGTTTGTTTGGCCCGAAAAAA
This sequence comes from Chamaelirium japonicum, assembly GCA_947650365.1. Taxonomy (NCBI): domain Eukaryota; kingdom Viridiplantae; phylum Streptophyta; class Magnoliopsida; order Liliales; family Melanthiaceae; genus Chamaelirium; species Chamaelirium japonicum. The sequence goes on along the minus strand of OX393558.1, from coordinate 66,326,348 downwards.
TTTGGGGCGAGTTTTATGTGAGCTTGGGCTGGTCAGAGCTTGGACATGATTTCAAGCTCGAACTTGAATTCGGGCCGAGTTTGGGTCGTGTTGAACTCGGCCCGTTTTAGGCCCAAACTTGAAATAATAAGTGTATTAGATTATTGAACCATCATCTCTTGATATATTTTGCTTATTTAGGAGATAAAGTTATGCACAAGTTGGTTTTTAGTAAGAGTTGCTATTGTTTAGAATCTCATAACTTTTGTTGTTCTATGAGTTTCTCTCACAATGCTCTTATTCGACCCAGCCCAAACTCGGCCCGAAATTCAAGAAGAAAAATGGATTGAATTTGGACTTAACATGATAGTACAACTTTGGGCCGAGTTTGGGCTTGGGAGGGCCACCTAGAGTTTGATCCGGGTTTGGGCAGACCTTAACCGACCCAGCCCAACTCGATTGACAGGCCTACTTCCAAGGGCTGATGAACGAGGTATTCCAGCCCTTTCTCCGAGTTGAAAATAGTCCCACATCGATTAAGGGGTGGGAGTTCCACGCCTTTATATATTGTTGCCCCCTCCCTCTCATTACCGGTTTTGAGGGGGCACGGGAATCGTAACATGATATCAGAGCTAGGTCACATCCCGTCTCCTCTCCGTGTGGTCCCGTTGCACCCTCTTTCTCCCTCCGATCGAGATCTCCTCCCTCCCTCCGATAGAGAGGCGCTCTGCGTGCGGGCGGGTGTTGAGAACAGTCCCACATCAGTTAAGGGGTGGGAGTTCCACACCTTTATATATTGTTGCCCCCTTCCTCTCATTACCGGTTTTGAGGGGGCACGGAAATCGTAACACTCCGCAAATTTGTTTTGGTTTTCTTCAATGATATATTGGTGTACAACAAGGATCGGAAGGAACACCAAGAGCATCTCAAGATCACCCTAGAGACGTTGAGGCGGCACAAGTTGTATGCTGTCTAAATATCAACTCGGGGTGAAGAAGGTGGAGTACCTTGACCACGTAATATCGGAGGAAGGTTGGATGCGGATCTCGCCAAAATTGAATGCATGGTGAAGTGGCCATTGCCAAAGGACTTTAAAGCCTTACATGGGTTTTTGGATCTAACCGGATGTTATCGAAAATTCATTAAAGACTATGGTAGGCGGCTTTGCCCCTCACCGAAATGCTCAAAAAGAACACTTTTCAGTGGACGGAGAAATCGCGATCGGCCTTTGAATCCTTGAAGCAGAGGATGGTCCAAGCCCCTGTCTTTGCATGGTTAGATTTTTCGAAGATCTTCACGGTGGAGTGCGATGCATCGGAGGTGGGGCTAGGTGTTGTCATGATGCAAGAAGGAAGGCTCGTTGCTTATTATAGTCAAGATCTCAAGGGTCGCCGTCTCTCCCTATCGACCTACGATAAGGAGTTGCTCGCACTCATCCAGACGGTCGTCAAGTAGCGTACATGTTGGAGCAAAGGATCGCAATACAGGCGCAACAGAAATGGTTAGTCAAATTAGTGGGTTACGACTATGAGGCTGAGTACTGCAGCGGGTGGCTCTCTTTCGAGAAGGGAGGAAAGGGAGCTGCATGCTATCTCTACGGCAGCAACCTTGTGGATAGAGGAGGTGTGTCAGGAATACGTTGACAATCCCGAACTTAAGAAAAACTACATGAGTTTTCCGCGGGTTTGCTTGACCCTGTGAAATATTCATGACACGGCAGCATTTTGTTCTACAAGGGAAGGGTCTTGCTCAGCAGTAGTTCTCCTTTGAGGATCAAACTACTCCAACAGTTCCGCACTCGGGCTTCCACAAGACGTGGCCGAGAATGAAGCGCGAATGCTATTGGGAGGGGACGAAGAGCTCCATTAGGGAATGCAATCTTTGCCAAAGGAACAAGACAGAGAACCTAGCACCGGAAGGCTTGTTACAACCACTTCCTGGAGGTTGGTTGCCCTCGAAGCAGCCCATATTCAGCCTTCACGTTACAGTGTCTGAAATCGAAGCCTTGCCGGCTGTGTTTTGGGGCAATCGCGATTAATACCTATACGACCCGCGAGCGGGATGATCTCCACTCCATGGCGGGGTGGAGTGACCAAAAAAAACAAAAAAACCTTATCGATTCCTAAAAGAGTGAAAAAAAATTAAATAATTGTGTATGTGTTGCAGGAGATGAAAGTACCAGAAATCTCCAACTGAATCCGCCAGAAAAGTAACCAAAATCGTGATCTTGATCTTGATCTTGATTCTCCGGCGGATGGGGTCAACGTCAGTGAGGGAAGGGTGAATCTCGAACTGAAACCGCCGGAAAAGACGAGAAATCGTGATCTTGCTCTCGATCCTCCAGCGCTTGAAGACGATGGGATCGACGGCGGTGAAGCAAGGGCGGGGGAGGGAGTTCCTGTGGGTCCAGATCGAGGCCAAGGAGGGAGGAAGTCGAGGCTTCCTCCCTCTCTCTGGTGCTCCGCTGGATCGAGGTCGAGGGGGCGAGGAGAGATGGAGCTTCCTCCCTCGCTCTGGTGCGGTGATCGATCGAGGCCCAGGGAGAGAGAGAGGGGGGGGGGGGGGGATGCTGCACCGTCAGTGGGGGCGCGGAGAGGGGCTGCGGGATCGATAGAGAAAGAAAGATTGGTTCGACTCTTCTATTCAGTCCTCTCTATAAAACCCTCCCTTTAAATCCCAATAGTCCATTGGGATGTCACATCTCTTGTAAAATCAATGTGTTCGAAACCTTCACGAATTTTTTTTCTATTTCTCACTAGAAGCCGCTGGCCCTTTGCCCGATGTCGGTAGCCACTGGCTTTGGTCCGTCAATAGAGAAGAGAAGATCCCAATAAAATTCTCATTATTCAAACAATAGAAGTACATATCTAGCTCAGCTTACAACACTTGATCCCCAAGTTAGGGTTTTCCTAAAACGAAAGACTTGATCCCCAAATTAGGGTTTTCGTAAGATTGTTATCCATCGTTTATTCATAGCACTCCCTCTTGGATATCCACCACACCAAAATGATTATCTCATTAAAACCTTGCTTGAAAAATCCAGTGAAAAAAAAACAAGAAAAAAAGAGTACAATACTTGTGGATCTTGAGTGAAGTTGGGCGTGCTTAAGACTGCCTCGTTAAAATCTTGTCCGGAAAACCCAGTGGGAAAAGACCAAAGCGAAGGAAAATGAATATAGCGCGCATATGTCCGATGTTCTTCAAAGTAGATGCTTCCCTTGATTGGATGCTTCCTCCGAAGAAGAACCATTTAACTGGGTCGATCCTGAATTCGTCGCATCTCGATGCCGCGAACTAGCTTCTTGAATATTGATGTTGGTAATGCTTTAGTGAATAAATCTGTTAGATTCTCACTAGAAAGTAGCTGCTTGACATTGATCTTATAACTCTGCTGGAGCTCATGAGTATATAAGAACTTAGGTGATATATGTTTAGTTCTATCTCACTTAATATACCCTCATTTAATTTGTGTGATGCAAGCAATATTATCTTTATATATAGTCGTCAGGATGTTCGCACTTGTATGGAGTTCGCTTGTGCTCCGAATGTGATGAATCATGGATCTCAACCAAACACATTCTTGACTTGTCTCATGGAGTGCCAGAATTTCTAAGTGATTTGGAGATGTACCGACCAAAGCTTGTTTAGTTGATCGCCATGAGATCGTCATGTCACCGCATGTAAATACATAGTTTTTTATGAGCAAGCTTTTTATCGGGATTTGATAAGTATCCAACATCTATGTGTCCCATCAAATGAGTATTGCTTGAATGTTTCTTTGAATATAATAGCCCTATGTCTGTCGTCCCACAAAGATAACGTAATATGAGTTTGATATCGTATCAATGCCTTCAAGTTTGTGCAAAGCTATATCTCGCTAATAAGTTAATCGTAAAAGAGATGTTAGGATATGTATATTATGCCAAATACATCAGGGTACCAATTGCAATAAGATATGGTACTTAAGGTCGACCAAATAGTGCTTCATTTTCTGCTTTAGGACAAAAATGGTCATTCTTAATGTCAAGTGACCGAACCACTATAGTTGAATTCAATGGGTGAGTTCTATCCATGCCAAAGCGCTTTAGTAGCTTTGTTTTATAAGCCCATTGATGAATAAGTATTCCCTACGAGTTATGCTCGAGTTGCAAGCCGAATTTGTTTCCTCAATGTCTTTAATCTCTAGTTACTCATTTGTTTCATTCATCTCTTCAGGAGTATCAAAATAGGTTTATTCCATCGACATATACTGCCACTATGGTGAATCTGGATATGGATTTATTTATGAACACCATAGATATGTCAGATCATTGATGCATATTTCTTTAATCGAGTATTCACTAAAACGATTATATCACATTTTTCTGGATTGCTTAGCCCATATTTGGATCATCTTAACTTGATAGCATACATGCTATGTAGTTTTAGGTTATTTGTTTCAGATAAATCCTTCAGGGATTTTTATATAGATATCAGTATCTAATGCACCATATAGGTATGCCGACCACATCCATGAGACATATGTCGAGTCCTTCCAAGACTATCAGATTGGCTAGATATCAGAATGTAATTCCACCCCATCACAGGCGAATGCGTTTTTTTGTAATCGATATTGGGTCTCTGCTGGAAACCTTGGGCTACGAGTCGTGCCTTATGTTTAACGATCTCGTGCTTCTTATTTCGTTTTCTTGAAAACACTCATTTATAACTTACAGGGTTAATATCTTTGGCCATTAGGACTACTAATCCAAATATCTCATTTTCACTAGTGAGTCAAGCTCTTTTGGATGGCTTCTTTCCATTTTGGCTAATCGTGTCTCAATTGACACTCATTGACAAAGTGTGGTTCAGTATCATCATGTTCTTAGATGCCCATAGCTACCACATAGGAAAATACTTCATCGATAATCGTACCTTTAAATTATATAAAAAATATTATAATGAAACAAAGTAGCAAATGAAACATCCGCAAATGAAACTGAAATTTGCTACTTTGTTAGCAGGTTTTCATTATATTAAGTTACATTTGCGGATGTTTCATTTGCTACTTTGTTAGCGAATTTTTCAACCAAAATTTTAATTCTTGTCAGAATTTTTACAACTAGTATATGTGACTTAATCATCTTTTTTGTATCAGTAAATACGTCAAGCATTTGCTTAGCAATTTGGTTAAGTTTTGTGACCCTTTGTACTTCAATTTCATAGTTTACATGATATGCGTGGGACAAGATGATACATACTTGATGTCCTTCAAGAAAGTTCACACCGTTTTTCAAGTAGGTGGACTTTTTCCCTAATGGTAAGAAAATTATCTCATCAAACTAACAATTTGTAAATCGTGCAATAATGACATTACCTGAGGTTCAGGTAACGAATAATAGAGGGTGAGTCAAAACCAACATAAATTTCAAGCTTTCGTTGAGATCCCATCTTAGAACTTTGACGATGAGGAATAAGAACTTGAACAACACAACCAAGAGTTTGAAGATGTACAATGTAGAGTTGATGACTAAAAAATTATTGTAGTAGTGAGTATTGATGATATGCAGTTGGTCTAATATGAATTAATCCAGCAACATGTAATATGACATGTCCCCATACAAAAACCAGTAATTTGGTTTTCATGAGCATAGATCGTGCAATCATTTGAAGATATTTTATGAATGATTATGCTAAACCATTTTGAGTATAGATATGAACAACTGGATGTTTAACTTCAATACCAATAAACATGCAAAAGTCATCAAATGCTCGTGAGGTAAACTTACCAGCACCATCAAGATGAATTGATTTAATAAGAAAATAAAAAAATTGTTATTGCAATCTAATGATTTGAGTAAAAAGTCGTGCAAAAGCTATATTACAACTTAATAAAAGACAAACATGAGACCAACATGCAAATGCATCAATTAAAACCATGAAATATCTAAATGATCCACAAGAATGATGAATAGGTCCATAAATATCACATTGAATATATTGCAGAAAGCTTGTAGATTCAATGTTAAGTTTTGTTGGAGATGGTCTAACTATTAATTTGCCTTTAAAGCATGCAACATATCTATAAGCATAGGTCTTAAGAATCTTTTGATTCTTTAATGGATGCATATTCGAGTTTTCAATGATTCTACATATCATTGTAGACCCTGGGTGACCAAGACAATCATACCAAAGCATAAACGTATCAGTAAACTTTTGGTTTATTACGATATAAGATTCGACAATTCTTATTGTTGTATGATACAACCAAGTGATAAAGCAGGTAGCTTTTTGAATATGTGCTTCTAGCCAAAGATCATAAAAGTAATACAGAGATATTGTATATTATCTTCACATATGGTCTTTATATGATATTCATTTCGACGAGTATCTTTAAAACTCAAGAGACTTCTTCTGGATCTCGTAAATATAGAGCATCATCTATATAAAATTTTGATCCACATGGTAACTGAAATTAGCTCTTTTGGAGCCTTCAATAATATTTTCAAAACCAAAAATAGTATTTACATTTGTATTGACTAAAGTTAAACACAAAAAGTATTTCTTGTATCGAAGTGTTGTATGTGTAGTAGCACTATCTGACAGACACACCACTCATCATGGAATCAAGTAAAAAATAAAACGATGTTCAAATAAAAAGAAAACATAAATGTTTATAATTATGTAGCATGCATTCTAAAGAAAAAAACATAAATATTGGGATAAAAGAAAAAAAAATTAAAAATAAATATTCAAATTAAAATTTTAAATCAAAACATAGTAGCATGCATTCTAAAGAAAGACCATAAATGTTCAAATACAACGATGTTTATAATTACGAAGAACATTTACATTGTCAATCAAGTGATCGATTTTTCTATCTAGATGTTTGAAGAATTATGACATATCTAGATAAGAAATATCAGTATCTTTGTCTCCATCTAAGTAGTTCATTTCAGGTTTAAACCCCTATTCTTTGGTAGATTTTTTATAAAGATCAACTAAGTACTTGAGCGTACGACATGTATGCGACCAATGCTCTTGAGTGCCACATCTATAGTAGATATCTTCAGAATTTATGGTCTTCTAGGGGCTTTTCATCTTTGCCTACGTACGAGCCATCTTCTGGTGGTGGGTTTTTTTTTTGTTTCCATGGTCTGTTTTTTGGTTGTTATGACAACCCCGAAAACACTTTTATAATTATCACATCCACAACCATAACCTCTATCCTTGAATAGAGTTTCATTCACTTCAAAGATAGATGTAGTGCATATGGGACGAGACTCTTGATTTCTCATCAAGTGCTCATTATTCTGCTCGACAACAAGTAGACATGAGATTAATTGTGAATACGTTTTAAACCTGTATTCTCGATATTGCTGCTATAGGAGCACGTTCAAGGTATAAAAAGTGGAGAAAGTATTTTCTATCATATCCTCATCGGTGATTTTCTCTCTGTACAATTTCAGCTTTGAGCTAATCTTAAATAAGGCAGATTTGTATTCGACAATATTTTTATGGTCCTAGATCCTCAGGTGCATCCACTCATACCGTGCTCTATGGAGGATTATTGTCTTCTGATGATCATACATTTCCATTAAGTTATTCAATAAAATACGTGGATCTTTCACAGTGAGGTGTTCTGATTTCAAACTCTCATTAAGATAATGGTGTAGGAAGAGCATAGCCTTTGATTGATCATGCAAGGATAATTCATTACCTTCCTTGATAGTCGTATCAAGGCTATTGGCAGCGAGATGAATCTTCGTATCAAGAATCCAGGAGAAGTAGTTTTTCCCCGTGATATCGAGAGCTCCAAATTCAAGGTTGGTTAGATTCAAGATATTATAGATCTAGATAAAAAATAGTAAAAGTATTAAAATCTGAGCATTATTCTAGATCTAATATGGGAGAAGTTTATTAAAATGATGAATCTAAGAATATATACGAAAGCTTTGAGACAAGAAAACCTAGACCAATCTGTGCTAACAACGTGTTGTAAAATCTATTCAAAACCTTCACGACCTTCTTCTACTTCCCACTAGGAGCCGCTGGTCATGTACCCAATGTCGGTAGCCATCGACTTTGGTGCTTCAAGAGAGAGAAAAGATAGTGACAACCTAGATTTACACTACACCAGACCTGGCGATTTTGGCATGGTCTCTCGATTTGCTTTGGCATAGTTTTGAACGATCAGAATGAAATTCTCATTATTCAAATAATAGGGTTACATGCCTATTTATATACTTATAAGACTTGGTCCCAAGTTAGGGTTTCCCTTGGGTGGAAGACTTGATCCCCAAGTTATGGTTTCCCTAGGGGGTGGTTATTCATCGTTTATTCATAACACTATTACCTATTTCCCTCTCATGTTATATAGACTAGCAAAAATATCAAGTGTCTGAGGAGAAACAAAATATTTCGAGGGCGACAAAATCATTGCCAGGGCAACAACAATATTTCGAGAAAGATGATAATAATTCGATGGCGGCAACAAAACATTACGAGGGCAGAAACACCCCCCCACCCCCACAGTTGCCTTCGTGGGCAATCCTCTCTCTCTCTCTCTCTCTCTCTCTCTCTCTCTCTCTCTCTCTCTCTCTCTCTCTCTCTTCGCACGACCGTCTTTTGCAGTTATGACACTGCCTCCAACTGACTGCCTCAGAGAGAGAGAGAGAGGTCTAATTTTCTCGCTGGTGGTGGCTAACCTTATCTTCTTGGTCGGGAACGGATTGGAGGGATCGAGGAGGAAAATGATGTGAAGATATGAAGCGAGTGAAATGGGGCAAGTAAGGGGACAACTATGATTTTTAGGTATCAGGAGAGAAAGGAGGGTCACCCAGTCACGAGCTTGGGCGAAATGTCATAAAGAGAAGCGGACGGACAAAGTGGACCGACCCGAGAGAGAGAGAGAGAGAGAGAGAGAGAGAGAGAGAGAGAGAGAGAGAGAGAGAGAGAGAGAGAGAGAGAACACCCACCCACCCTTTCTCTTCTTCTTCAAATTGAAACAAAAAAAAAATCGAGGGAAAAAAACAAAGAGAGAGAGAGAGAGAGAGAGAGAGAGAGAGAGAGAGAGATAACAACCCACCCCACCCCTCCTTCCAAAAAAAAAACATAGGAACCACACCCCCACACCCATCTCCTCTTCCACCTTCTCCTCTTCCTCTTCAAAATGAAACTGACCAAAAAAAATAGAGAGAGCGAAGGGAATAACCAGCCCCAACCCTCCTCCTCCTCCACCCCCCCCCCCCCCCCCCCCCCTCTACTCACACAAACACACGCATTGCAACAAAAAAAAACAAAAGGAACCCCACCCCCATCTCCTCCTCTTCCAACCAAAACCTATAAAAAATAAAGGAACCCCACCCCGGCCCCATCTCCTCCTCTTCCAACCAAAACCTATAAAGAACAAAGGAACCCCACCCCACACCCCAAATCCATCTCCATTTCCTCCTCCTCAAATTGAAACACACAAACAAACAAAAAAAGACACCCCACAAATAAAAACCCACCCCATCACCATATCCTCCCCCACCCCCGCCCCCTCTTCTCTTGCAACTGAAACAAACAAACAAACAAAAAAACCCACCCCATCTCCATATCCTCCCCCTCCCCCTCCCCCTCTTCATATGTTGGGTTCCGAGAGTCAGAATCCTTTAGATCCCACTAGTTGTGCACACACTATGGAAAACCGTCAAGTATAACTAGAAGCATCGCGCTATGGATCGAGATTTGGAGTCCTGCGGAAATCGATGCACTATACAACAATACGAATAACATAATATCACTGGCGATCAAGGATTGGATTATCATGATCAATATAAATACATATAATGGATCACCGTTCGTCGGGCCCTACAAAACCTCTCATTAGTCCATCTCAAAACACAACAATCATAGAGCAAAAAAAACCCATGCACAAGAGATCCAGAGAGTATCGGAAGGTCCCGAGAGATAAGAACGCCCTCCGAGATTGAAGCCGAGTTAGGCACACCGAGAATCCGTAGATGAACCTCCTTCTTATCCTCCTCCTTCTCTTCTCTTCTTCTTCTTCTTCTTTTTCTTTCTCTCTCTCTCTCTCTCTCTCTCTCTTATCTTCCTTCTCTTTTTCTTCACGATCGCAAGAAACCCTAGATGACGGGATCTCCTTGCTCTATCTCTCCGTCTCACTTTCAATCTTCAATTTTGACCTAACCCTAGGCCACCCTTGCCTCCACTTAAATAGGAGAGCAAGCATAAGCGCATGGGAGACCAAAACATATCAGAAGAAACCTGGCCCTGATCGCAACCTGTGCATGCTGCCTAGCTCGACTTCGCCTAGGCGAGGCCATAGTTCGCTCGGGAAAAATCTGGGCACGTTCTGTCCGCTGCCTGCCTATACAGTTTGCGTAGGCGAACCTCAATCTTGCACGAGTGAACTTCATGTGGCTCCTGCCCTTCAACTCTTCGTGTGTGTGGGGTGGTTTAGTTAGGCCAAACTCAACATCATCTTCAAACTATAGAGAGAGAGAGAGAGAGAGAGAGAGAGAGAGAGAGAAGGGAACATCCCACACACCCCTCCAATCTTCTTCCTCCTCCTCTTCTTCCATCCTAACCCCCCCTCCTAAAAAAAAACAAACAAAAAAAAAAACCAGAGGAATTCCACCCCCATCTCCATCTCTTCTTCCTCTGATTTGCGAGAAATTGGACCCAAATAAAAAGGAAAAAGGAAAACGGACACAACTCCAAGAGGGGAGGGGGGGGGGGGTGTGTGTGCAATTCCTCGTGCTCGAGCTCCTTTGTTGGCAAGAAGATGAACGATGGGTGGTGGTTTGGCCAGAGATAACTAGCGCTAGCTCCTCCTCCTCCTCCTCGCTCAACCGCTCCATGAAGAGAGCGGGATAGAAGGTGAAAGAGACCAGGGAGGAGAAAAAGGAAAAAAGAAAAGAAGAAGAGGGGTTTAGTGCATGATTGGGCTCAGGCAAGTGCGCCCGCGCACGAGAGAGAGAGAGAGAGAGAGAGAGAGAGAGAGAGAGAGAGAGAGAGAGAGAGAGAGAGAGAGAGAGAGAGAGAGAGAGAGAGAGAGATGCTATTAATTTGAAGCGCTTGTCCCGAATGATGTGTCATCCAATCATAACATTCCTTTGTCTGCCAGTTAGGGCTGAGTGCGATTCAGTGGTGTGCGTGGGTGCAACAGACAGCTGTGATCCGGACAAATTGTTCTAGTTGACCATTTGGTATAGATACTTTTAGGATAAATAGTATTTTTCTTAGGGGAGATGGATGATGCTTCCTAAAAAAATGATATCCAGTTTTTTACAAAAAATTAAATTAATTAATTGCGTGTATAAATTTCTCTCTCCCCTCACATGCATCTCACTCACCCTAGCCACTGGATAAATCTTAGTCGTCGCTTATCTTTTCAATGATATGCAAGGATAAATCATAACCCTTCTTTGTCCAACTGTAACCCGATGGTTGAACCGGTGACCCGTGACCCAATCCCTTAGCCAGGTCATTGTCCGAGTCGGGTCTGATAGCATTGCTTGGGACCTCTCACACCCTAAGCAAGAATCATACCACTAGACCAAATGCCCTTGTGCTGCTTGAATTTTATAGCTTTCATTTTTATATGAGATAAAGCATTGCGCTCTGATTTTGCTAGCCTAGCCTATTAGGTGAATCGAAAATACTTGAGTACTACCCAGCATACAGGAGAGGTGTTGCGGTTCATGAGGCCTACAGTTTTGAAATAATTAAAATAATTAAAAAACTCCACCTATTGACCTATCAAACAGGGTTTTATTACTTAAAGAGAGACTTAGCTTATATTAACTAAATGACATGCAATGTTTCAATATTGCACCCAAGTCCCTCCCGAATAGCCCATGCTATAGCAAGTCCATCACCCTTCTTTTACTCCCTCAAATGACAAAACTGTGCCTCCAACAAGAGTATCCATTTATCTACAATAAGAGTATCCATTCGCCGGTTGACATTATATGATTTGCGACTGCTACAGTGATTCCAGTATAGCTGCTTTAGTGATTTCATTGTAGCTACTACAATATCAATTCGGTTGGTAAGATATCAATTAGTCGAATGGATACTCTTGCTACAGTGATTTCATTGCAGCGGCTACGATGAAATCATTGTAGTAACTTACCGGCGAATGGATGCTCTTACTGACGACGAATGTATACTCTTTTCCGAAGACGAATGGATACTCTTGCTACAGTGATTTCATTGTAGCAGCTACAGTGAAATCATTGTAGCAACCGCTACAACACGCGATCTAGTGT